>APFE031546006.1:3235-35783 GCA_000404065.3 Pinus taeda | reverse complement strand
ATATATATATATAATGTTAAAACAAATTTGTACATGTAAATGAATTGTATGTACATATGCATGTGCATGTCTATCTTGCTGATTTTTGGTAACATCGGATATGCTCTAGACATGAAAATTGGTGGAGAGGCTAAGGAAAATGAGATCTCCAAGACCCATAAATCATTTGGAGAAATTTCTACCTGGATGAAGATATATCAAAATAATTAATATTTTTAATGAGACCCAAAGTCTAAACTTAGGAAAATTAAAATATTAATGTGTATTAATATAATATGGGTGAGAAAGTTCTAAAAAACGAGGATCAAGCCAGATCTAATATTAGTCATTGATTAGGGACTTAATCTAGGCTGTTGAATCGTCAATAGGAAAATTATAAGAGGAGGCTTGAGGGTCAGTTGGAGACACACCAAGAGAGATCAAGAATTCGATTTTTTGGAGCTGGGTTTGCTAAGGAAATCGAGTTAGAGATCAGTTGTAGTGAGGGGTAGTTCAGTACGGGATTTTGATCCAAGGATGAAGAATACATATTAGAGAGGCAACAAGGAGCTGGAAGAGTCAGCGCAGAGCCAAGGAGCGCTGATGCAGAGGCTAAGGTAGCCAACGCAGAGGACGCAAAAGCCATAGAGGTAGACACAAAGGATGTAGTGACTGATGCAGAAAGCTGTAGAGGCCAACACAAACATCGTAGAGGGTTGTAGAGGCTGAGGTTGGGTTGAAGTGGTTGCGCTGAGGAAGTTATGTGAGGTTGACTGAGAGTAGATCATCTGGGAGAGGGTGACGCGGTTCTAGAGAGGATGACATAGTTCCAAAGGAGTGCTTGGTGCATATTTCGGTGTCTAGCACAAGGAACAGCCAGATTCACTGTGGGGTTGATCATCCGACTATTGATTTGGCAGAATATATATCTCCAGAGAGAGGTACTACTACCAAGGATATTCTCTGAAGGGTGAGCCATTTCTAGCACCCTAGTTGTATTCATAAATATGCTTAATAATAAAACCCTCAAATATGCTGCACCAATTTTACCTAATTAGGTTTTTCCGGGGACAATTGTCCAAAAATGGTGTCCCTTGTGTTGTCTCAATTTATTTCAGTTGTTGATCTGTATATTTGTGAAGGTTGCAATTGTGTTTACTTCGATGTTTATGTTATTAAATAACTTGTTAATATAAAGAGAGAGTAGGAGATAGTAAACAAGATATTGTAGTAGGGGTTTCTGATGTGTTAGATTTATAATTTTTCACATGGTATTAGAGCAGTTGCAGATCAAAGAGGACTTAAGACATCAGCTGAAGAAATCTGAGAATTTGTAGTAGAGAAGCAGCTATCTCAAGAGACAATGTTGTTCCAAAGTTGGAAAGGCAAGAGGAGGAGTGACACAATGAAAAGAGGGTGACGCAGAGGCTCATGCAGAGCCTACGTTAGAATTTTTAGCTAGGAGAAGGGCTAGCGCAGAGGCATAGAGGGAAGAAAAAGCTCATGCAAAGCCACGTCATCTTTCTCTGCTAGGAAAGATTGACACAGTTGGCCAGGAGGAGCAGATTCAACCCAAGCTGTGATTATGCAGAGCCTGAACGACTCAGATTCTTCAGTTGCAGGGGCTAAGGGAGCTGTGCAGATTGTGATATGAGGAGATGGTGGGATGTTGTTTCTGTTTGTGCAAAAAAATGTCTAAGGAGATAGAACCTATGTAGAGGAATGCAATACCTCGACAAATTTCTAGCCAAGAAATCTAGATCCAGTTACAATGGAAAAGGAGGATTGGAGAGGAGTGATTCGAAAGCTGGCCAAAGGATTTCTAGGAGGGAAGTCGAGACTCAGAGGGAGTCTAGAAGAGGAGCATAGATGGTAGTAAACAAATTGAGGAATCAGGAAAGAATGGATGGGTCTTCCAATTTGTCATTTAAAAGGCCAGGATCTTGGCAATCCTGGATAACATTGCATCAGGACTATGCCTTGAAAACCATAGTTGTCCCAGTTGACCCTGGTGAAGATGAGAAGTATGAGTAGGCCATGGCGAAGGCGAAATTCATGATTCTAGACAGGGTCAAGGATCATGTAATACCACATATTGCTGCGAATTCAACAACAAGGGAGATGTGGGAGACCCTGACCACCTTGTACTAGGGATCTTTTGTGCAGTGGAAGATGTTATTATAAAATTAGTTGAGGCCATATCAGATGCAGAAAGGAGAGGAGATAGATCACTTCCTTCTCGGGTTGCAAGGTATTCACGACCATCTTACTTCTGTGGGGTCTACACTGGTTTCATAGTTTATGGTCAAGACTACTCTAAATGCAGTCTCCAAGGACTGGGAGATGTTTGTCCAAAGCATTTTGGGCAGAGTGACTCTCCCTAGTTGAGGCATTGATCTCGGTCTTGGAAGGATGTTACATAACTTTGAAGACTTGTACACATTTACTTAAACTCATGAAGAGTTTCTATACACATGATATGACTCTTTGATATATATAATTAAATCCTAAAGACATCAAGAAGAAGTCTTTCACCTAGTGACACTTTCTTGCTCATGAAACCCATGTAGCAATATTACAAAAATAATTTATTTCCTTTTATCACATCGTTTACAAAGATCATGTCATTATGAAGACTGAACCTAGTTACACTTTCTTCAACACTCCCTCTTAACTATGGAGGTATTTGTAATGGTACTTGGTCATTCTCAATTTGAATAATTTCTCAAGAAGAATCAGATTTGCAATCCATCTGTTATAACATCATTTCAACCAACATTGTTTCCATATAGCAAGGCCTTGACTAGCAGCTCCATCTCTCACTTAGATTAGAGCACAATGTTGGCGAGACCAATGAATGATAGACACACATCATCATTATCTCTCTTAGGGTCATACCCACCCGGGTGTTCTCCGAGTATGCCCTGCTAGGACTATTCTCATCTTAGGTTCCCAACCCTCAAGAATATCGGGCCTCTTGCTCAATCTTGTCTTGGATGCCCTACCACATCCTCAAAGAGTGTCAGATGCTAGATGATTACACAATCCTCCATTCTTTCTTCCAAACTAAAGACAAGAATGTCATGTTTAACTCTCCCTCTTAACCAGGGATGAGTTCCAAGTTTCTCTTCACTTAGAAACTTTCTCAAGTTCCTTTTACTCACAGGAAACTCCCAGAGGTCCCTCTTACCTAGTGACTCTGTCATCAGTGCTTTATAGGGTCTTCTAGTTGACTGATGATCCAAGACTTTGATGTCATCCATTTCTTCATATTTAGGGTTCAACCATCCATCACTTTCTTCCATCATGTGATTTCTTAGTTCCCAGAAAATATCCTTGTTGGCTCGACATATGGGGCTTTCTTCATAAGGCTCTCTATATTCACCTTTCCTTTAATAGTGGTTGCTCTAGATCACGAGGTACATAGTTGTGACATCCTTCACAACTCCTCTTACCATGGCCCTACACACATACCTAGACTTTCTCCAAGAGGTCAGAAACAAAAAAAAAATCACATATTACCTTTCTGGTGATGGCCTTTTCCAATGACATCTTCTTGTAGGTATCAACATCCTACATACATGTTTACACATCTCCCAATGATATCTATTGTCAAGGGTCTTCATTTTCCATCAGATTCTTCACATCTTTCCAAGAGATTTCCTGATCCTCTAGATGTTGATTACCTTCATCATGGTTGCATGTTTCATGGTCTCTTTCATCCTCATGTATTTCATTCCTAGGAGCTCTTAGAGTTCTTCAATTATAGTCAACTACCTCATACTTCATATGAGGACATATTATGTTGATTTCATCTAGTTTGACTTATGTATTTCTGCATCATTTCAGAGGAGGAGATATTTTCCCTTTTGATCATGCTCGATCCATTTTACCTGCAACCATATATAATGACACTATAACATCAAATACAAATAAAAGCATACATACCTCATTTTTCCTTTTGGCTACTTTCAGTAGCTTTCTTGATTAAATGGATTTTGAATCCCTTGATCTGATTCATTATGTCATCATCCCTTCATCTCATGATTTCCATAAGTTAGAAATCCTGATGAAGCACTTGCTTCCTTTCCAATCTTAGGGGATCCTCCGTTGATATTTCCATATGAGAATCTTCAAGATCTAGTATATCCCCATCTGACAAGTAATTCCTTTGCCCTGGATGACTTATTCCTTTCCTTTAATGTACAATGAGATTCCCAAGAGCTATGTCCTCCATGATTCCCATATGAGCTCTTGGTTCCATGATTCCATGATGCATCTTCTTATTACAGTCATATCTGCAAGGACTTCTGATATGACCCATTTGAGGGGCATGGCATTTCACTCATAGTAGAGGTTTGTTACTCCCTCTTTCCTTGGGCCTTTTCTTAAGCTTCCTTTATCCTTCTGGCGATATGAGATTCTTTTAATAATCTTCCCTTAGCATTAACTATTTTGTCTTGCACATAGTTGAGCCCTTTCAACTTACCTTTCTCTATCTGGCATAGAGACCACAAACTATTGATTGAAGTGACCTTCTTGTTCATAGACATTTTCCACTTTTATTATCAATGATCAATGTTTGTTCATCATTTTCCCAGATCTCTCAATTGAGATCTCATGAAGATATTTCTTCATTTGTTGGCACCTTCTCCACTGAATTTCAAAGAGTATGTCCTCTAGCATTTTATGTATTCTTCTTATGTCTTTTTTCTTACCTTATATAACCTTAAGAGTTATCATGACCTCAAAGGAGACCTTGATGTATTGACTTCTCTAAGGATAATGACAATCCTTCTCATTACATGCAAGACCGTTGATGACCCATCCAATATATAGGTCTTCTTATAATCATGAAGTCATAAAACAAAATTTGATTATAAAAGGGTACATATTTGGTTGTGAAGATGTAGTCTTCACCTTGATCATGTTAGTTGTTGATGAGGTAGATTTGATGCTTTCACCAGACGAGATCCTTGATAGGAAGGTTTCCTTTCTCTTCTTTGAGCTATCTTGATATACGAGCTGTTGACATAGTTATATTTATGGAACCTTGTATTTCTGCAACATTTTATGACTTGAGATGACAGATCTTGAATAAGTCATTGATTGAAACTGTGAGAGTCATCATAGCTGTTCCCACAGATTAGAGATTTGAATGTTTCATCTTGTTGATCTGCAAATATTTTTTTGATGATGATTGTTGATGTGGACTGCTTCTTGGAATTTGATCCTCTTCAAGATGATGTATTCTAGGTGGCTTTTGTAGATACAAGATCTTGCTGTTGTAACTTATCTCTTTGATTTCATAGACAACAACCCTTGTTATTGTTGAAGATTGATCTTTTGATCTAGGGTTTGATCATGGTTAGGGTTTGATTCTATCATGTAGAGCTTTGGATTCTTTGATGTCTTGTAGAAACTTGATTCTAGAATGTCTCTTTTCTGCCCTTACTTTGACTGTTGAAACCAGTCGCTCTGATACCATGTTGAAGAATCTGGGGCACACATAATTACGAGTGATACTTCTTTACATGATAACAATTTTTGAAGTAATTAAACAATTTATCTTAGCTTGATATTCCATTCATTATTTTTGTGTGTTTACTTCATCAAACTTCTACCAAAAACAAAAGAGACAAGAACACAAATATTTGGCTTACTGCCAGGGCAAAAACCTCTCCCTCTTGGAGAGGAAAACCCACGCAAAATTCTTCTTATAGAGATTCCATTGGTGAATACCAAGACCATGACCCTTGACACACTGCCTCTCCAAGACCAAGATCATCAATCCCTTCTTTTTTTCACTGCTGAGGTCATCCTTATTACTACTGTTGCAACTTCACTAAGATCATCCTTGCTCCTTTACTAAGATCAACATTGATGTGCCATTAGTTAATGTCAGTATTGCTGCAACATTGCAAGATCTTCACACAAGTATACTACTGAGATATATGTCAACAAATACTTCACTTATTTGGAATGTTAACAAGAAGTGTTACACTTGTGATCATGAGAATACTGAGTAGGATAACAACTATATGTTGTTGTGATGTCATCGTGACCAGTAGGATCGTAGACCATTGAAACCCTTATCATAACTTGTAACCCTTGTCACTGCTTCACAATATGCTAAAACTATAACAAAGACAACACTTGGATTATCTTCATCATGAGAATGCCAAGATGGTTATGGATCCAAGACTGATCATGTTAACGCTACAGCTTACCAGGATTACGGATACATTTTTATGCCAGGGATAACCATCCAATCGAGGTCCTATATTATCCTCCATGTATCTGAAATCTACATGTTAGGACTACTATGTGAGATCCATCCACGCTGCACCTTTGACCGAGATCTTCATTGCTTCATTCATCCGAGATCCTCACACATATGCTGAGATCAAATTAATCTAGGTTATGTTGTTCCTTATACCCTTTCAAGGAGGTAGATGAGCCCTAGATCTATCCCACCGAAAATGCGTATCTTCTGCTCCATAGTCACCCCAAAAATTCAGAGAGAAATATGTGAGATTTTTTTGTGTGTATTTTGCGCTGACCCATCATGGGTATTTATAGTGGTTAGTGTCATTTATTTGAGTAGCGTGAACCATGAACCAACATGTCATTTTAACCAAGCTGACATGACTTCCACTTATTCAATAATTTCGTTTTAATTCATTTTTGGAGCCGACGTGAGGAATTCTTCATTGCATAGCTTGCAGACTTTTGTTTTGAGTTATTGATCTTGGTCTTGGAGGGATAACAACTTTGAAGACTTGTACACATTTATATAAACTCATGAAGAGTTTCTATACACATGATATGAATCTTTGATATATATAAATAAATCCTAGAGACATAAAGTGGATGTCTTTCACCTAGTGACACTTTATTGCTCATGAAACCCATGTAGCAAGATTACAAAAATAATTTATTTCCTTTTATTACATCATTTACAAAGATCATGGCATTATGAAGACCAAACCTAGTTATGCTTTCTTCAACACCAACAGATTCCATCCAAGGGTATCCCAAAATAACATCCACATCAACCATATCTAAAGCATAAAAATCATATGCAACACATACTTATCTAGGGAAATCTTCAAATCTTTATAAACTTGCACCTCTTCATTATCAACTTGTGTTTGCTCCATTTGTTTTGCTAGGACTTGAAATCTTTTAGCCAAATTAACCTTAATAAAATTATGCTTGCAACTAGGATTGATAGACACAATGATATTCTCTTTCTAAAAATATCCATGAACCTGTAATAAGGAGATACCAACAGAAAATAACCCCTTATTTTTATCATTATCATGTTTTCTAGCATAAGACCATTTTTCCAAAAGGACTTTTTTAAATTCTTCATCAGGAAGACTTACCAACATCTTACTGTGTAGTGTGTCCCACCATATGGTTGCATCATCTTCAATATTAAGTCGTGTTAGATTTTTCGAATTCGTTGGCCACGTCGACTTACGATCGTTTATGAATTCTTTAATAGTGGGACCATCATCATCTCCTGTAAAAATCATCATAGTAGAATCCATGAAGTAGAATGAGGGTTTTGGAAAAAATTACCTACTTTATGCAACAAATTTAAAAGAGCCACAACTCAGTCACTATGGCGCAAAATCCTTATTATAGCCTCTTTTTGAAAATGGAACAACCTATCTACATCTTCTCATGTGATTGAAATCTTGATCTAGGTAATCGGGAAATCAAATTTTTGCTGCAACTGTCCTACTGTCACAAAAAAATTCTGAAAAAAAAAAAAGTTAATTTTAAATCAACATTATCTCCCTCATCCGAACTCGGATTTGACCGATTTTTTTTTTTTTTTTTTGAAATTGGGTAATTTTCCAAGAGGAGATCAGATCTACAATCTGTTTTATGAAGTTCTATAAAAGAAAACTGCAAAAATTAACTAGAGAACCGCCATTCACAAATTGTCGTCAAAAAAAAGTCTACAACACAACAGATTTAAACTAGCGATATCTCCCTCATCCACACTTCGACTTTGTTGATTTATTTTTGAATTTGGGTACATTTCTAAAAATAACCCAGATATGCTATTGTTTTTTACATGATTTGCACGAAAAATTTCAGGTCTGATATGCAAACTTGCTGCCTAAAAGATCGTGCAAAAGTGAAAAAATGCTTCCCCTCTTCGCCCAAGAAAGTGCTATGATATCACTTATAGTAGATCTAACCTTAAATTATATAAAAATGTGAAATATGCTCAGAATTAACAAGATCAATTCAAGAATAGAAATATAAATGTTTTTTTTTATTAATATCAAACCCTTGAGGTAGAGCAACACCATAAAACTACTCCTTAAGGAAAGTGAACACTCCACAAGTCATATGTTTATCAATACAATAATCCTTGATATCTGTCAATGAGGAGTCTCTAGCCTTTATATAGGCTTCATACATACAATACCATGGGTAATAACCATGGGTCTCTCAATACCATATATTCAATACTATGGGCTTATCACATTACTTCTTAACTACTTGTTATCCCTTACATTATGCGATTTAACCACTTTATTTATCAACTATGGACCATTTATTTATTATCCTTACATCTCATTATTACCTTAGGTACCTCCCTCTGTACTCCATATTTCCCCCTAGATATACTACCACTGCTCAACAAGCGAGCTCATCATTTACATCTATTTTCAATCAAAATTTCCTATGTTTGTACATTGTTTTTCGTGACGTCCCTAATATTTTTGGCATTGATTTTACCAAACTTTTTTCTTTAGAACTTGATGCAACCACTTCCATTTGTATTTCTCTACATGCAACTATATCATTTTTATTTTTAGGTCTTCCAATTGTTTGTAGAGTGCTATTTATATTTTGAATCACATTTTCATTCACCTTTTTATCTTTCGTTGATTTTGGAATACCTAATAGAGTTGTAGTGTTTTTTAATTTCTTTGATGTTAAGAGACCTATCAAAATTTGAGCGTCAAATGTCACACTTTCATCTTTGAAGAACTTCTCAATAATGACTTTAACACAATATCGTATAACATGGTCAACTTTTTTATCTCCATATATGTCAGTGTCAACATTTTCTAACATCTCATCATCGATATTGATTTCATCTGTACATATGAAAATTAAATGTAAATGGGTATAAATATTCATTAAATAATTAAATTAAAAAATAGAGTTTGAATGAAATTGAATTAATAAATATGTATAATTCCAATAATACACATGACATATATATATATATATATATATATATATATATATATATTTCTGATGGTGATTCAAATTCTTCACTTGAATCTCTTTCAACATCTTTAACAACATTCATCAATCATTTGTTCATTATGTTTTTCACTTTGTCTTTCAACATTTCAATCTCATCATCAATGTTATGAGGAATATTTCTCTTTGTTTACATTGCAAAATATTTTCAAATTAGTTCATCAAATAAAAATTAAATTTCACAATACACTGGTTAAACTTTAAATATCATTTATAATATTTATATTTACATACCTGCTTCAACTTTTAGTTGAGATTGATTTTCCTTTTCAATATTTACGCACTCTTCCTTCTTTCTTTTGTAATAGTTTCTCTCGTATTCTCTACGTGCTTCAATGTCTCTTGTTCGATCATATTTTCTTTTGCAATTTATTTGATTTCCCATGGTAATTCAATTTATGTAGATTTTTAAAATCCAAAAAAAAAATCAATTTCAAAATCTTGCAAAAAAAAACTCACTTTCAAAATCTGTACCAAAAAACACACTTTAAAAAATTTAGCTTAAAAGAATTACTTTAAAAAAAGCTCACTTCGAAAATTTAGCCAAAAAAATTACTTAAAAAAAAACTCACTTCAAAAATTCAGCACAAAAAAGTCACTTTAAAAATTTAGCCCAAAAGACTTACTTTAAGAATTAAGCACAAAAGACTTTAAAAATTAAGCTAAAAAATCTCACTTCAAAAATTCAGCCCAAAAGACTTACTTTAAAAATTAAGTCCAAAAAATTTCCTTTAAAAATTCAGTCTAGAAGATTTAGTTTAAAAGTTCACTTCAAGTGAGGAAAAAGTGCGAAAATAATGTTTCGGCTCTAGAGGGTCACATCGTTTCATTTTTGCGGCCGACAGAAAATATCGACACATTTTTGGTCAAACTTATAAAAATAATTCGGCCGAAATTTTAAAGTAATTTCGCTGAATTATTTTTCCGTTTATCTTAACGAGCGTCGATGACAAACACAAGATCAACCGAATATGGTTTTAGTTCGGTCAAACTATTTTAACTTGCAACTCTGCAACATCTCGACTTTGATCACCTTTTTCCAACTTTGAAATTCTTAAACTCCATCAAATTTGGTGAATTTATTGTTGAAACCAATACCATCATTTGAAGAATTGAATCTACTTTTAGCATATATAAATTTTATGGAATTTCATAAAAATTTGCTAATTTTAATTAATTTTCTAAAAAAATGTGTGCAAAAAAATTCTGAAAGTCATTATGTTTCAGTGAAATCAAAAATATGTATCTTCCAAAATACATTATAAAAAAATATGAAAAATCTATGTTTCATTACATTGGTCCGTCTTCTGTAATGGTTATTTTTTAGATTTTTAATTTATAACTAATATGATAAGAAACTTGACGCTCAACGCAGTTTTTTCATATTGGTTCAATTCAAAAAATTCTAGTAATTATGATGTGCATGAATTGGTTTCGTAAATATAACGATATTGAAGTAGAGTTTGTTTAGAATGTTGCAACATATATATATTTTTTTCAAAAACGCTAAGTTAACAAAAAATACACTAGTGCTAAAAAACAAAGACGTGTTATGAATCCCTTGATTTTTAAAGAATACAAAACCAAATAATTGTTATGTTGGCATATCAAATATGAATAAAATAAATCTAAAAAATAAGTAATAGAAAGCTAATAAAATTTCTAACCAGTTTTATTTTTATTGTAAAATGAAATTCTAAATAGAAAAATTGCATTGGCTTGCTAAAAGTTGAAGAACTTCTAAAATTTATATTTTTTTCATAGAAAAGCAAAAAGTGTAATCCAATTTTCACATTTTATTTTGAGATATATTCAATATTATAAATATAAAATAATGATTATAACTATATTGGTCCTCAAATTGGTTACTGTTAAAAAAACATTGGTTATATAAACAAATAAAACTTGGTTATATAAACAAATAAAACATTGGTTATATTTTATATAGATGGGGCATACTTAAATGTAATTCATAAAAGGAATAAAAGTTCCTTACAAAACAAGTAATCACCAATAAATTTTGACATCCATATAAGTTTAAAGATTTATTTTATACACCTATTTGATGTTTTATAAATATCTATGTAACATGAAAATGTGAATGAGCTTTTGCACTTTTTATTTGAAAATGCATGATTGTAAAGGAAGAAATTTGAATCCATTCTAACAAACGATGATTGTGACATAATACCAGAAGTGTCTATATTGATTTTGGGATTCCATTTGTATGTTTTTAAATAAAATTTAAGAAATCTTTAAAGGTGTTTATGATGATAGTAATATAGTGACTGGATTTTTCAAAAGAAAAATTAAACTGTAAACGATAATTGAGATGACATGAATGGGACACACTATTAGATCAATCATGACCATGTTTAAAACTCGAATGGTGTAAGTGAAGTGATATATTGTTAAAAACTTAAAATATGTTAAATAATATAAATACTATTTTTGCTAGATAAGGTATTTTTAAATTTGATGATATTTTTTTATTTATTTATATAAAGCTTTCATCTAAACAAAAATAAAGTAATTAAAATGTTTAAAAATATTTATGTGCAAGTTCAGCTATAGAAATTTAGTAATTAGTAAATATAAATGGTACATATTAAATGGTAACTTTTATGGTGTTGAAGCCTTTTTTCATTAGATTTATGGTGGGATTGGTAAAAAAATATAATAACAATACATTTTATTATAGAATTGTTTCCAATATTAATAACAATATATTCTATTATAAATTGTGTTTAATATTCTAATATTACTAACAATATATTTATTATAAAATCCTGTTTAATATTAATTAGTTTAGGTAAATATTATTTTAAATTATATTTAATGGTTTGTAGGATTGTAAAAATACAATTGTTGCGGGTGATTTCAAGAAAAATAATTTATATATATGAAAAGAACAATATTATTATAAAGGATTATGACTATGAAATATGATTGGTGAGTACCTATAAATGTTGTGTAACTCACTTTAAAAATATTGAATGATATAGATTAACTATTTTTAGAAATTAATTGGAAATTGTGGTTTTTAAAGTGCAAAATTTTAATTTGAAAATGCTTATATCAGATTTCAAACTCAAAAGATTAGAATTAATATTTTAATTTTTGGAATTTTTTGAAATGAAAATTAATATTTGTATTTTTGGAATTTAATTTAGCAATTTTGAATATCTTTTTCTACATATATTTTGTATATTTGGACTTGGACTTTACACTTTTAAACCAAATTTTCAAAATTCCAAAATTCAATATTGAAGCATTTAGAATAAAATTTTTGTACTTTAAAAACCCCAATTTTGTCTATATCCAAATTTCATGAAATAGTCATTCATTGACAAAAAAAAAGATAAAAAAGAAATGGAAAAAAAACCAATAAAAGAAAAAAGTATATTCAAATCAAACTCTTTCATAAAGTTTTTATTTTCACACAATCTCTAAAATTTAATTATAAACATCCTGTATATACTAAACACACCAACCACAAATGACAAAAAAAAATGCCATTACAATAAGGTACTATTGTACACCACTCATAGATATCAAATTTGAGCCCAAGCTAGCCCACAAGGCATGACTCAAAAGCATCAATAATAACCCTAACCTTTATCATTCTATATAGTTAAGGTATATGATCATTATCGTTCATAAAATCTTAAGAACCTTATTAAATGTTATCATAATATTTTATAAAGAAAAACTCTAATAAATGTATAATATTATTTAAAATAAAACCTTAATAATGCATTTTATATGTTTGAAGCAACACACACATAATTAATTAATTACACAGTATTCTCTGTATTCATAGTGATATCTTATGCCTCAACTAAAAAAAGAAAATTAATATTGAGATGAAAAAAAAAATAACACTTGTTTATATTCTAAATATTTAAGGATAAGGAATATTGAATTTGTTAGGATATTTCGACACATAGGAAGTAGTTAAGTATAACTTGGTCTAGTATAGAGTTAGGTAAAGTGTGTTTCTTTACTATGTACTTTTGTAACTTATAATCCGACGGTCACAATATGTAGTGATTCGACGGTTCATTCTCTCCTCAGTATTACTGACACTTGATTCGTGGCTTAACACCCGATTGGTCCATGATCTCTATTTAAAGAGCATGGAGGGTCATTTGTAGGGTAACCGTTCATGAGAGAAGCTTATGTTAATTTTCATTATTTTATTAATAAATTGCCTGAAGTGGCCGCGTTGGCTCAGGCCATGGACTGTTTCCCTCTTTGAGGGTTTTAACCACGTCAACAATACTGGTGTATTGATCTGTGATCTATTTGTGAGCGATGTTCTTTGGTGTTCTATCTGAGGAACTTACCCTGTAAATTCCTACATGGTATCAGAGCTATTTGAGGGCAGTGTCCGTTGTTGATCCAAATCTGAAGCCGGTAGAACTGCATCCGACTGCCTTTTTCTAGATCTACTGTTTCTAACTGCTTTCAGGCCGAGATGACTGCTCTATTGTGTTAGGAGCATTTGTTCCAGTGAGGAACCCCTTGTGTTTCACGCAAAAAGGTTTTTGGTAGCCCTAGCTACGTCATTTTTAAGATCTGGAGGTATACAATGTTTATTTGTAGTTTCTAGTTATTTTCTCTCTGTTTATTTCAGTTTATTTAGCTCTTGTTTTTTTATTACTGGATCTATACCTTTCATTTCTGCGTATGCTCTTTGCCCCGCGACTCTGTGCGATCTGGGCAAATCAGAAATAGAGAGGAGGGATTTTTCTCATGTGTATGATCTTTTCTGCTGCGCCTTAGTGTGATCTTGGAAAATCAGAACCATTGAGGAAAATATTTAGTTTCGGCTGAAGCTAAATTCAAGCCATAAGGTTTGTTTTTTTTGTATGTCCGTGTTGGGTTTTGTGTTTTTTGCTTTTTAGGGAAAAAGAGAATTCTCAAGTAAGAACGCAGCCCAAAGTTTCAGTGACCAACCCAAAAAAAAAATGCTTCCTCTTTTCAAAAAATTACTAAACTTTTAGTTTAGCTCACTTGGTCCAAAGCTACTTTATGAGAGTAGAGGTCTTGAGTTCAAGTCTTCTTTTTGTTGAGCTAATTAGATTAATTTTGGAAAGGGGGCAGATTTTTTTTTAACATTATCATTCATTTCCGCACATTCCCGCACTTCGTCGGCATCTTCATCAACTTTTCTTCAAAAAGCCATAACTTCTTCATCCGAAAGCCATTCTCAGAGCCCTTTTTTTTAACCAGCCTAATTTTTCAAGATCTTTCCATTGGAACACTTAGTTTCAGCATCTATAGCTTCAGTTTCTGTTAAAATGGAAATTCCATGCCAAGTTATTTTTGACAGCACCAACTACTTCCAATGGTGGTCCTACATTGTGGATTTACTTAGAAGTAAAGGTCTCTATAGAATAGCCTCAGGCCAAGAAAGCAAACCGAAAGATGAAGATAAGGTAGCTAAATGAGAAAATAGGCAAGATCAAGCATGTGGGTTGATAGGGATGTCTATTTCTCCATATCTTAGATTCCATATTGCAGAACTTGATACTCCTAAGGAAGCAATGAAACAAATCACTAAAGTTTTTGGAATTAAAAATGAACTTAAAGCCCATCAACTCGAAAATGAGTTGCTTACATTGGACCCCAATAATTTTTCTTGCATTGAAGATTTTTTGTCCAAGTTCAAGACCCTTAGACTTCTCTTGGAAGGTGTTAAGGTTAAGAAATAAGATAGTAACCTTATCTATTCCATTCTTACTAAGTTGGGACCAGCCTATTCTGTGTTTGTTTCCACCTTCCACTCTACAAGAGAAGCGTTCATTTCTCAAGGACAAGCCTACAAGTCCCCTTCCTTTGATTCCTTTTGTGATTCTTTAATAAGAGAACAAGAAAAAATCTTACACCTTGGTCTTCTTAATCTTGGAAACTCTTCTAAGAAAGCGTTAGCTACCTAGCAGCAACCAATTCAAAGAATCCTAAGAAGTTGTATCCTAAAAGGAATGGTCCTAAACCAAACAATGGTCCTAAGCAATTTCAGCCTCAAAATGAAAAATCATTTCAACAAAATGATAAGGCAAATAAAAACAAAGGGAAGAAGACTGATAGACATTTCCACTTTTGTAATCGAGATGGCCACTTAAAATCCAAATGCTTTAAGAACATGGAAGCCTTGGAAGCAACAATGAAGAAGCATAACATCCATTTGGAGCACTCTTCAACTTCAACTTCATCTTTAGGAATACAACTTTCTGCATGTGGTTTTCAAGCATCTCGGTTTGGCTATGCACTAAATGTATCTTCTTCTTCTCATTCTCATGATTGGCTCATTGATTCTGGAGCTTCTTATCACATGGCCAAAAACAAAGCCATGTTTTCTTCTTTAAATGATTGTAACACCAAAAATATATATGTTGGTGATGATAGATCTCTTAGTGTTGTAGGGACTGGAACTGTTCATATAGACAATGGTCAATTTAATGATGTATTATGTGTTCCAACCTTATCCTGCAACCTTCTATCTGTATATCAGATAACTCATTCAGGTGAAGGTAAAATCGTTGAATTTTCACCTCACGATGTTGTAATTAAGGACCTAAGAGATCCTAGACAGATTTTAGCTACTGGCATTGCTGATGATTCTACAAGGTTGTATAAGTTTCACAACTTTGGGTCATCAAATCTTCCCTCGGTATTTGTTGCTCATAATGATGAAGTGAGCAAACTTTGGCATGAGCGATTTGGTCACTTAAACTATCACTCCCTTCAAAATCTATGTAAAGAAAATATGGTGACAGGTCTTCCAATTGTATCTTGCAGAGATGGTGTTTGTTCCGGATGTGTACTCGGAAAACATCATCGGGACAGTTTTGAAAAACGTGCCTCTTGGCACGCCTCAGCCCCTTTACAGCTTGTGCATAGTGATTTATGTGGTCCACTTCCAGTTGTTTTCTTCTCTGGCTACAAGTATTTCTTAACTTTCATTGATGATTTCTCCAGACGCACTTGGGTATACTTCTTAAAACTCAAGAGTGAAGTATTTAACAAATTCTTGGCCTTTAAGGCCTCTATTGAAAAACAATCTGGACATCAAATTCTTAAGCTAAGATCTGATAATGGCAGAGAATATGTTAAAAAAGAATTCATCAACTTTTGCATTGAGAATGGAATTCAAATGCAACATATTGTTCCATATACTCCACAATAAAATGGTGTAGCTGAAAGGAAGAATCACACCTTAACGGAAATGGCTACTTGTATGCTTCAATCTAAAGAACCTAGTCTTAACTATTGGGCAAAAGCAATTAACTATGCAAATTACATACTAAATCGCACTCCTACTAAGGCTTTAAAGAATATCACTCCAGAAGAAGCATGGAGCTCAATTAAACCAAATGTAAGTCACTTTCGTGTTTTTGGAAGTGAAGCATGGGCCCATATTCCAGATGAGAAACATAAAGCTTTAGAACCTAAGAGTGAAAAATGTATTTTTGTTGGATATTCTGAAGATGTCAAAGGATATATAGTTATTCCACTTAAGTCCAAAAATGTTATCATAAGAAGAGATGTAAAATTTGCTGAAAATATATCGGCCTACGAGCCTAGTTCGGCGGATGTACCACCTCTCTCTATTTCTTCTACTTTTGAAAATATTTCTTCTCCAGTTGATGAAAGCGAGGATGACAATCCTCCCCCACCTTCTTAGGATCCTCCTTCCGCTCCTCAACTTCCAAAATGGGTCCGTGCTGCTCGGGATGCAACAGGTGATCTTGTCGGTGATCCTACAGATCAGCGACGTACACGTTCTCAGTTTGATAGAGCCTCTTCTTTATTGGCTCAAGCTTCAGTGAATTATGATCCTGACATCTTTGTAGAAGCTTCAGGCCATCCAGATTGGGAAGTAGCTATGAATGAAGAATATCGTTCATTATTGGCAAATGATACATGGGATCTTGTTCCTCTACCAAAGGGATGAAAACTTGTTAGATGCAAATGGGTTTACAGAACCAAGTATGGACCAGATGGGAAAGTTGATAAACATAAAGCTCGTCTTGTTGCTAAGGGTTTTTCACAAGTTGAAGGCATTGACTGTACTAAAATATTCTCCCCTGTTGCCAAAATGAACTCTATCCACCTTGTTCTTTCCCTTGTTGCCTCTTTCAAATGGGAAGTCCATCAGATGGATGTTAAATCTGCCTTCTTGCATGGGGACTTGCATGAAGAAATCTATATGGAACAACCTACTAGATTTATACAAACAAACTCCAGCCTTGTATGTCGGCTTAAGAAGTCCCTTTATTGTCTCAAGCAAGCTCCTCAGGCTTGGTATGCCAAAATGGACAACTTTCTTTTAGAAACTAGCTTTTCTAGGTGTCATTTCTAACAATACTGTCTACACCAAGAAAGTGGGCAAGTCTCTTATCATTCTTGTTCTTTATGTTGATGACCTTATCCTCACTGGTAGTGATCCAAACCTTGTAAACCATGTGAAGTCTAGCCTTAAAAAGAAGTTTGAAATGACAGACTTAGGACACTTGCATTATTTTCTTGGTCTTCAAGTCTTGTAATCCAAGGAAGGTATTTCCCTTTCCCAGTCCAATTATTCCTGTGATCTTCTACGGCATTTTCACATGGAAGACTGTAAGCTATCCCCTTCTCCCTTTCAATCTGGAGTCAAACTTTCAATCACTTGTACTTCCCCTGAAGTTGATGCTACCTTATACCATCAACTTGTAGGAAAACTTTTGTATCTAACCCATACTCGTCCTGACCTTTCCTTTGCCGTTGGCCTTATTTCTCAGTTTATGCAAAACCAACATGAAAGTCATTGGAAAGAAGCTAAAAGAATACTTCGTTATGTTCGAGGTACAGTTCAGTTTGGGATTCATTACAGTGCTAAAGCATCTCCTCTATTGGTTGGTTTCCTTGATTCCGATTGGGCTGGTGACCCTGATGATCAGAAGTCTACTACAGGTTATGTGTTCACTCTTGGTTCAGGACCTATTACATGGGCTTGTAAGAAACAAGGTGCCATTTCTATTTCTTCAGCAGAAGCCAAGTATCGTGGTGTCGTAGAAGCTAGTAAGGAAGCCTCATGGCTTCGTTAGATCCTGTCAGAGTTTGGCTTTGAACAGCAACATCCGACTACACTTTGGTGTGATAATCAAAGTGCCATTCAACTATGCAAAGATCCAGTCCAACATCAGCGCATCAAACACATTGAACAACACATGCACTTCATCAGAAAGCTCATTCACAACCATGTTCTTGAAGTGCAATATTGTTCAATAGATGATCAAGTTGCAGACATATTTACAAAGGCTCTCACAGAGGCGAAGTTTACTAAACTTCGACTTATGGTTGGAGTTCAGGAAGTTGTCACTAAGGGGGGATATGCTCTAGTGCCTCCTTCCTTCTCCTATTGTGTCATATTTGTACATCCTTCAATCCTATCCCAATTTGTTCTTAAGGGGGGATGTTAGGATATTCCGACACATAGGAATAGTTAAGTATCTTGGTCTAGTATAGATTTAGGTAAAAGTGTGTTTCTTTACTATGCACTTTTGTAACTTACAATCCGACGATCACGATATGCAGTGATTTGATGGTTCATTCTCTCCTTGGTATTATTGACACTTGATCCGTGGCTTAACACCTGATTGGTCCATGATCTCTATTTAAAGAGCATGGAGGGTCATTTGTAGGGTAACCGTTCATGAGAGAAGCTTATGTAAATTTTCATTCTTTTATTAATGAATTTCCTGAAGTGGCCGCGTTGGCTCAGGCTGTGGACTGTTTCCCTCTTTGAGGGTTTTAACCACGTCAACAATACTGGTGTATTGATTTGTGATATATTTGTGAGCGGTGTCCTATGGTGTTCTGTCTAAGGAACTTACCCTGTAAATTTCTTTGGCACCTTGTTTCTTACAAGCCCATGTAATAGGTCCTGAACCAAGAGTGAACACATAACCTGCAGTAGACTTCCGATCATCAGGGTCACCAGCCCAATCAGAATCAGTGAAACCAACCAATAGAGGAGACGCTTCAGCACTGTAATGAACCCCAAACTGAACTGTACCTCGAACATAATGAAGTATTCTTTTAGCTACTTTCTAATGACTTTCATGTGGGTTTTTCATAAACCAAGAAATAAGGCCAACGACAAAGGAAAGGTTAGGACGAGTATGGGTTAGATACAAAAGTTTTCCTACAAGTTGACGGTATAAGGTAGTATCAACTTCAGGGGAAGTACAAGTGACTGAAAGTTTGACTCCAGATTAAAAGGGAGGAGGGGTTCGCTTACAGTATTCCATGTGAAAATGGCATAGAAGATCACAGGGATACTTGGACTGGGAAAGGGAAATACCTTCCTTGGATTGCAAGAATTGAAGACCAAGAAAATAATGCAAGTGTCCTAAGTCTGTCATTTCAAACTTCTTTTTAAGGCTGGACTTCACGTGGTTTATAAGGTTGGGATCACTACCAGTGAGGATAAGGTCATCAACATAAAGAACAAGAATGATAAGAGACTTTCCCACTTTCTTGGTGTAGACAATATTATTAGAATGACACCTAGAAAAGCCAGTTTCTAAAAGAAAGCTGTCCATTTTGGCATACCAAGCCTGAGGAGCTTGATTGAGACCATAAAGGGATTTCTTAAGCCGACATACAAGGCTGGAGTTTATTTGTATAAATCCATTAGGTTGTTCCATATAGATTTCTTCATGCAA
Organism: Pinus taeda; assembly: GCA_000404065.3. Classification (NCBI taxonomy): domain Eukaryota; kingdom Viridiplantae; phylum Streptophyta; class Pinopsida; order Pinales; family Pinaceae; genus Pinus; species Pinus taeda. Next base: position 15,780 of record APFE031546006.1, on the reverse strand, counting down.
GTCCCCATGCAAGAAGGCAGATTCAACATCCATCTGATGGACTTCCCATTTGAAAGAGGCAGCAAGGGAAAGAACAAGGTAGATAGAGTTCATTTTGGCAACAGGGGAGAAGGTTTCAGTATAGTCAATGCCTTGAACTTGTGAAAAACCCTTATCAACAAGACGAGCTTTATGTTTATCAACTTTCCCATCTGGTCCATACAAAGGCTCTCACAGAGGCGAAGTTTACTAAACTTCGATTTATGGTTGGAGTTCAGGAAGTTGTCACTAAGGGGGGATAGGCTTTAGTGCCTCCTTCCTTCTCCTATTGTGTCATATTTGCATATCTTTCAATCCTATCCCAAGTTTTTCTTAAGGGGGGATGTTAGGATATTCCGACACATAGGAAGTAGTTAAGTATAACTTGGTCTAGTATAGAGTTAGGTAAAGTGTGTTTCTTTACTATGCACTTTTGTAACTTACAATCCGACGATCACGATATGCAGTGATTTGATGGTTCATTCTCTCCTTGGTATTATTGACACTTGATTCGTGGCTTAACACCTGATTGGTCCATGATCTCTATTTAAAGAGCATGGAGGGTTGTTGGCCGGATAAATCATTCTTGCGGACAAGACTGATCTCCCTAGTATCGAATGATATCTAGCAATAAAGAGCACAAGCAATTCTACTTTTATCTAAACATGTTTCAATTCATTAATGAATACTAAGAGGTGTAACAGACCCTACCTCGGTCCAACGCTTGTTTGAGGCAGTTTTACTCCAACAGTTTCAAGCAATTCCCGTTTAATAACCTGCATACACAAACAAGCACACATCAAAGCATACCTGCGTATAACAAAACATGTTCATTATGAAGATAAAGAGCTCATAAAATAAACCATTAGAGACAGTTCATTGAGAAAAAAAAACTTGATTGTATTAACTTTATGAATAAAAGAAACTTACAACCTTTGCCTTGATGTTGCACAAGTTCTTTCCAGGGTCCAGCAGGAGCCTCCTCTACTTTGACAAGCCTCACTCACTTCCCAAATGACATGAAAGGTATGTGATCTCTCCTCTCACAAGCTCAAAAAGGAAGCCTAGTTTTCAGCAGCATTTACCCTCAAGAATCTTCAGCTTTCAACCTCTTCTACAACCAGTCCGATGCATGAATTTATAGTGCAAATGGAGGAAGTTTCAGGTCCACCATTGAAGGGATAAGTTCCTCCTTCAATGGGATAGGCACCTCATATCATGGAGTTAGCTCCCTTAGTTATGGAATGGATGAACCAAGGTGGAGCAGACTTGCTAGCGTAATATTCCTTCTAGAAATCTCTAGAACTGACCCAAGATGAGTTTTTAAGAATGAACTCATGCCTTTTTAACTTTTACAGGGGTTTACACCCATTACTTAATAGACAGAGCAGTCAGGTTCACATGAAACATGACCATTGGGTGCGGCACCATAGGCAATGCTAGGAGAAAGTGCGAAACCGGGATTTGAGATATTTTTAAGGTCTTTCTCCCATTTTCAAGGCTTGACATGAAGAGCTGAGGTTTAAGACTTGCAAAAGAGGTATGTATGAGTGTTGATGGACTCACACAAATTGTAGAAAGTCATGGTGACAATTTTTTTGTGTAACAGATTGCCCCCCTAAAGTGTGAAGTCTGTAATAGATGAGGATGGTTTTTTATCATCTAAGAAGAGTGAAGGACTTTATAATTTCAAGGATCTCCCTGTGGATATCCCGGTCGAACCTATAAAAACATTCAACGCAAAATATATATATGTGAAAATATCATCGCTGAGGTAGGCATTCCCATACTCAGATCAAAACTGACTAAGAACTATCTAAAACTGCTTTGATATAGAAATGATTTTGTATTACATCACAAGTAGGGACACATGGACACAGTATGGGCACAACCATTTGTTTATGAATATTCCACTATATAATGATAACAAAATTCCTCATAGGCTGGATGGTGGAAACTAGATCCAGGGTCTTCATTTCTACTCCCCGAACTAGTACGATTCCATCCATGTGAATGAATGTGTCGAAGTCGAACATGGTAGAAACCACTTGATTACCAGTCAATGATGTAAACTGTTAACAAGTGTGAGAGGAACCACTAGTAATGTCAATAGCCCTCAAAGTACTCAATACAATCCATGAAATGTGAATGAATGAGTCGATGTTGAACATGTCACAGAATCCGTTGATTGAAGGTCAATGATGCAACTTGTCGTCAAAGGTGAGAAACCTGCCATTAAGGCATGCAGATTCCAAGGTACTGACGATTTCTAGATCATCTTTCTATATAATGAGTTGGAGTTGATAGAAAGTGATCCGTCATAGGCAAGCCCATAACACGAAACCATAGATCAGGTCTGAAGAAATATGTTTAGCAAGAACTAACTTAGGGATGGTCAATGATGGATGACAAATATTTTGTAGGTGAATGGTTTATTTGCACAGACCTCTTGAACACATAACGACACTATAGATGGATTGGTGACAGTTGACCCAAAGTTAATACCCAGAAACCGGCTAAAGACTTTCAATGTGGCTTGATTAACTGTTAGGTAAAGGATTTCCAAACCCAGGTGGATAAAAGTGTCGTGTTTAAGAGTGATGGAAAGTTTTTTCAAACACAAAGTACGACAAAAAGGTTCATTTTTCTCTCTTTTCCCCCACCATTTCTAGCAAGTACCTCTTTATTTTTGACAAGCTTGAGGAGGATAACATTTGCTTGGTTATAAGCTCATCCTTCGGATGAGTCCACTTAAGTTTTAGATTCGAACCCTTAAGAAGGAGTGGTCCGTTCCTGTTTGTATTGAAAACAGAGTTTCCTTATACTTATGAAATTTAACGAGTCCAGTATAGAGAAACTCGGCTTTTATTCAATTTTAGGAGTCAGAAGAAAAACTTTAAGAAAACTCCATGGTTGTCCTTTTCGTAAATCTGTCTCCCAAAAAGCCCGAAAAAGTTATAAATAATACTTGAGAGAACCGCTGAATCAGGTGTGATGAACAGAGGATATTACTTTTCATGATAGTGCCTTAATCTGAAAAGTAAAAAATGCGAACCAAAACCGTGCGTTTTATTTACCAATATTCGAACTTGAAAACGACAAAAGCTCTAGCAAATTTCATGTTTTATTACGGTCGGAAAAGAGCATAAAAAGGCCGTCTTTTAATTTCCTTTCTTTAATTGAGTTCAAAAGAAAAACTCAGCAAATTCTTTTCATATTTTACTGAAGTCAGAAAATAAGCCTTAAAGAGGACTATGTGTTTTTTGTTGGAAATGACCAATTCACCTGATATTCCCATATTCTGCAACAAAAACTGCCAAAACATTCTATCTCATATCTGTTTTAAAAAATAATAAAAATGCACCAAAAAATGACCTTTTCAAAGTAAAAAATAAATAAATTTAATTTATTTATTCAAAAAATCTTATAAAAAAGGCTTTTACAAGTTCATTTTTACCGTTTGCCTTTGGAGTAAAAAGTAAGAGCTTTTGGTAAAAAACTTCCTGTGGACATTGCGCAAAATCCGACCGTTGGAATCGAGAACCGTCTTCTCTAGGTAATCCACAATGTCCGTGACTTGCATTTCATCAGTTTGAAATTTTGTTTTAGGGTTTAGAAATCATTTTTTGGAGGAAAATTAGGGCAAAAAATCGCCCGCGGGAGTTGTGCAGGGGCGCCATGTGGCCCCTGCGCACCCCAACTTTTCTTTGCACATAAAAAAGTCGGGGTGCCGCACCTAGCCTTAAGGAGAAGTGTGCACCTATGAACTATCTCTAAAGGGATGGGTGCAAACCCCGCGGAATGCGGATTTTGAACCCTAGTTTCTCCATTTTTGCCCCATAGAATTTTGGAATGAAATTTCTAATCCACCTATTTTGCAATATAGGTACACAAGATGCTTGTTTGGCGGGAAAGAGAGCATGAGGACGTGGATCAAGCTGCATTACTCCATCCACCTTCGTTACAGGCATTGAGAGCATGCGGGCTGTTCAAATTTTGGACCATACCTGGCATGAGGGCACATGTAGACTTTTTACAATGACTGGTGAACAGGTGGAGCATACAGGACCAGTGCTTCATTATTGGTGGAAACTAGCTCGAAATCGAGCCGAATGACGTATACTTTTTGACTGGCTTGCCCAAGAGAGGCGAGCAATTATCTCTGTTCGGATCTAGGCCAGGTGGCCAATCTGTCGCTAGTCTCCGACTAGAGTTCTGTAATGACCAGACTCCGGACAAACGGATAGATGTTAAAACTATCTCCTGTCCTGAACTAAAGGTAATTGCCTTTACTGTTACCAAACTCTACAGGAGCGAAACATTGCATCTAGCTACATGTTCCCAGATGCGCATGGCAGTGGACTGCTTCTGAGGCACCATCTTCAACTGGTGCAATGCTGTATTGGCCAATGTGAAGGGCCAATTGACTAGGGCGAAGAATGGGCAGCTAAAGAACTTTGGTTATGGTTATTTAGTTGTCAGCTTTGCCCTAGAGAGGGTAATGATGCTGGTTCCACAGTAACTCACTGTTGAGGCTAGACTTCCCCGAGATCCTCGGGTTATGCGATGGGTTGTAGTTATGGCCCGCCATCCTGAGGAGGGTATTGAGGTTGTTCAATTCACTCCAGAGTATTTCCATTGGTTAGAGAACCAACTCTTTATTATTCAGGATTTTCCATACACTAAGATGGATTATCGTGGTGATCCTGACATGGCTCTTCCACCAGGAGAGCAATGGGATGATAGAGGTAAAATTTGTTTTCAACATTTTAATTTTATATGTGTTTTTTGCATTTTTGAAAATCGTCCCAAAACTAATAGTAAAAGTTTTAAATGCATATGTGGGTCCACGGCGAACAGCCGCTCTCCAACCCTATGATCGGAGACAACCAGCTGCCGTGGCACTAGCCCCACAGGACCAGTCAGCAAAGACCTTGGCCGAGTTGGAGAGCCATTTAGAGTGCTTGACCACAGATATTCCAGAGACCAACATAGATGACATTCCTCTTCGTCTTCAGCGCTATGTGATTTAGGTCCCAAGACATTTTAGGAGGTTCCTTTGTAGGGTGGCCCGAGCAGTGGTGTCTTATCGGGATCATCACTAGTGATAGGATGATTGCCTGTAGACTTCATTTTTTGGACTTTTTGATACTATCATCTTTTTTGCCGATCATAAGGTGTTTTTCAACCTATGATCGAGGACAATGTATATTTTGACACACTTCTTATGCTATGCTATACTATTACTATGGTTATCTTGCAAAACATGTTTATGAGATGTTTTTAAATTTACTGTTTGATTTAATGCAAATGTCTATTTAACATTCGAGAAGCAATTGCATCTGCTAACGTATTTAAATATGTTGGAATGTGTTGATATCCTATGTAATCAAATTCTCGTTCCAAGAGATGGAATCTAAAAAATAATCGTAATAATACTGGATTTCTAATGGCATAAACTCGATTAAGCTATAATACAACGAGTTTCGAATCTAAATTAACTATCAAACTTCGAATTCCAAATGAAATGGATTCAGATAATAATTCAATCACTGCACTGTATTCTGCAATATTGTTCGTTGTTTGACCGAGGCTTACCCCGTGCATAGATACTAACTCATCAGAGGGTGAATAGATAACCCAGGCTGCAGAAGAGATGTTACGTGTACTACAACAAGCGCCATCAGCGAAACCGATGTATGTTTGGAGAGGCGCCGACATCTGCAATATCAAGAGTAAAATCAAGATAAGCAGGACTAACAATGAAAAACACTCTCTAAAGTAAAGCACGCATATTTAATCTAAGAACACACCAACTTAGAAAGAAACTAATCTAAGAAATCTCCACACTAATCTTTTAAGCATAATATCACTTTAGATAAAGCCCATTCCTAGGTTTACCTAAAGAGACACCGTCACCGTCTAGCTCATAGGCCCCTTTTGCCAGCTTCCGCTTGACAATATAAGAACCATGCCACATGGGTACAAATTTGCCAGCCCCTAGCTTATCATTTGCTTGATCGTAAAGTAAAACTAGGTAGCCTTCGAAAAATTGCGGGGTGTAACATTCCGATCATACTGAGCTTTAATCCTTTTGGCATGAGTTTCGACAGCTAATGCAACATTACGTCAATTCTCATCTAATTGAGCTAAGTATAATAAACATTTTTCCTCTTCAAAAGTGGCTGGAAATAATTGCACGACAATTTGCAATGACGGGATTTCACATTCAATGAGAAATACTGCCTCTAAACCGTAAACCAGTTGAAAGGGAGTAAAACATGTTGATGATTTGACTGAGGTTCGGTACGCCCAAAGCAATGAAAATAACATGTGCCAATTCGACTGATGAATCCCAATGATTCGTCGGATCATGGTGAATAGAACTTTGTTGACTGCTTCAACTAGACCATTTGCCTGTGGGTAATATGGAGTGGAACTATCGTGACGCAGGCCAAGCTAATCTGTAAGTTCAGTCATCATGATGTTTCGAAAATGACTCCCATGGTCAGTGATAATCACTTGGGGAAAACCAAACCTAGCAATTATATGGTTGAAAACGAAAATCACAGCAGTTTTGCCATCTACCGAAAATGTAGGCATCGCCTCGGCCCACTTGGTAAAATAATCTACCGCAAGGATGATATACGCATGCCCCCCGGCCGAGTGAGGGTTACATGTAATAAAATCGATACCCCATTTTGCGAATGGACCAACGGAAATGATAGGGTGGAGAGGAGCAGGAGGAGCGCACATCTTACGATAAAAAATTTGACAGTTGTGGCATTTCTGGACGGCAATAATACAATCTTTGAATAATGATGGCCAAAAATAGCGAGCGCACAAAATCTTTTGGGTTGTGGCATACCCAGACATATGACTGCCACACGCTCTAGAGTGGCAGTCATTAAGAACCTTCTCAGCCTCGTCATGAGTAAGGCAACGACGGAAAACGAAATCCACCCCACGACGATAAAGAGTATCTCCTATAATAGTGTAAGGTTGGGATTGGAATCATATTTTTCGGCATTGAGATCGTGAAATATCTGGTTGAAAAGATTGGGTTTGGAGATAGACAATGATATCTCTGTACCATGGATCAACGGTGCTGATAAGGAACAAGGATTCATCCACAATGGATTCTTCTGCCACATGTTCGGTATGAGCTCGAGGGAAGTCACACATTAATTATGAAAAAACCAAATACTTCTTTGACTTGGCCTTCTCAAATTCCAGGTCAAATTCCTGTAGGATGGCAATCCATTTGGAATACTTGCCCCCGAGAAATTGTTTAGTTTTGAATTCATCTTGTTGAACTAAAACCATCCCAATGGTGGAATGGGAGGCGGTGAGGTACAAGAAGTAATCCTGGTTGTAGTTGGGAGGATGCAATAACGGCGTATGGGTCAACGAATGTTTAAGTGCATCAAAATATTTGTCAGCTATCTCGTCCCAAAAGAATGGAGTGTTCTGGTTCAACAACCGGGTGAAACCTTTTGTAATCTCGACGTAGTTAGGAATGAAATGACGTAAAAAGTTTGCTTTCCCTTGCAAACTCTGGAGTAGGGAAAGGGTTTGGAGATAGACAATGATATCTCCGTACCATGGATCAGCGGTGCTGATAAGGAACAAGGATTCATCCGCAATGGATTCTTCCCCCACATGTTCGATATCAGCACGAGGGAAGTCACACATTAATTTCGCAAAAACCAAAGACTTCTTTGACTTGGCCTTCTCAAATTCCAGGTCAAATTCCTGTAGGATGACAATCCATTTGGAATACTTGCCCCCCAACAATTATTTAGTTTTGAATTCATCCTGTTGAACTAAAACCATCCCAATGGTGGAATGGGAGGCAGGGAGGTACAAGAAGTAATCCTGGTTGTAGTTGGGAGGATGCAATAACGGCACATGGGTCAACGCATGTTTAAGTGCATCAAAAGATTTGTCAGCTATCTCGTCCCAAAAGAATGGAGTGTTTTGGTTCAACAACCGGGTGAAAACTTTTGTAATCTCGGCGTAGTTAGGAATGAAACGACGTAAAAAGTTTTCTTTCCCTTGCAAACTCTGGAGTATGTTTCAATGGATTCTGCGGTTCTTTGACGTATTCAGCGGTGAAAATGGATGAAAAATAATTTTCAAAATGATCATTCTCAGGTAAAAACGAAGACCGATGATAAAGATCTTCCCATGGTAATGCATCAGTAGACAACAGTTCCCAAATTTGTTCATCAGTGTGAATGGTTTCTAAAAAGGTTGTTGACTCTGAGGTTGAGATTGAAAATGATTTCCCATTGATCTCATTCACTAGATCAAGGTTGGTTGAATTTGAGTTGGAAAACGACTGTACTGCCTGATAAGCAACTTCAAAGGGACTCAAAGGCATGGCATCGCCAAGAGAGTCCACCTCGGAATTGAATGGAACGATCCAAGGGTGTTCAAGAACTATGGATTATGATGAAATCATACGAATTATTGCGAAAGGCGACGATACATTGGGAGGATGAAATTAAAAAGTTCCGAGTAAACCCGAATCTTTAACTAATCCTACTCCAACATCCTTATAAGGGATAACGGTTTTTCCAACATGTTGAATACTCTCAGTAGAGGATGGGTCGAACGAAAAATAAGTTAACTGATCTATTGTTACGATCTTTCCATTATGTGGGAACTTAATTAGCCGAAAGACCGATGAAAAAACAATAGTCATGGCGTAAGACCAGCTATGAACCAAAAGAATGTTGTAATCTAGAGGCGCATCAACCACCTCCACATCTAGATTAACGGTTTTTGCTTCAACCCCTATAGGTAAGTCCTACAAAATGCCATAAGGATGAAACCCTCGGTCATGAAACGCCTTTAGAATCATTGGAGATTGATTAAGTGTAGGAGAACCAAGGGTTTTCCAACACTGTATTGACATAGTACACGTGGAAGCTCCCTCATCAATCACAATCCTAAAACAAGGTCTGTTTTTGACTAACACTGGAATCTGGAAAACCATTTGATGAGGTAGAGGAGGTGTACTATTTTCTAAATCGAAGACTATGAGGTTTGAGTCCTGAAGATCAACAACTCCTATAGCCGACAGTAGCATTTTATGCTGTGCTGGACAAGATTGCAGCACTTCCAAAGCCGACATTGCTGAAGGTGAAACAGCTAAATCTTCAACAATGTTATAGTTCTGAGCAGCTCTCGCATGTGGATTGAAAGATGACTTTCGAAGTATACCCTTAGCGGGCGGTTTGATTACTAAGTCAGGATTTGGTTTCTCGATTTGTAGTGGATCAGAACCAGATGGAGCTGAGGTTGATGGATTGGAATTAGAAGATTCAACTTCTTTACCACCAAAAATACTCTTACTCCCGTAATCTTGCGATCGTGTCACAATCCTTACATGTGATGTCATCATTATGGGCTCTTCTGAGGCACTAGAGGAAGAACCTATCATTTTACTATCTTGACTTGGAAAAGGATCCTTCAAAACAGCAGGTGTTTGCGAACCTTTGATGATTTTCGCAACCTCGGTACGATGCGGACAATCCCTTGTAAAGTGCTCCTCATCACAGATGAGACAAGGATATTGAGGTTTTCATTTCTCGTCAGTAGATTCAGGTTTATCGGATTTCTCCTTTGAGTTCTGCTTATTCTTCTTCTTATCTTTCTTCTTGCCATTAGATTTTGATTTGGTTGTAGATGATTCTACGACATGAACATCGACAAAAATTTTAGGTGAAGACTCTCCCTTAGGGGAATCTGGTAAAGTTATAATAGGAGAAGAATTCTTGGAGGATTTCTTCTTACTTTTGGTATTAATAGTAACAATCATACCGTCAGTGGCATGAGACCCTGAGGGAGGTGTAGCTATTTGATTTTGTTTTGGAAGGTCGGGGATTTTCTCATGTAACGTACCTAACTGCGTATAAACTAAGTCAAGGTACTGAGCTTGAGCAATTACTTGCTCTTTTGTAACTACCCCTGCCTTGGCTACATCTTCAGTTATTTTGGGTAATAGCGATTTTACAAACCATTTCGCCAAAATTTTGTCCGGGATAAAAAATTTCACTAAACGACGTCGACGTCACCATTCATGAATATGATCTGAAATATATGTGGACGTCGACTACTTTAATGAAGTTAATAATTCCGTGCCATTGTCATATTGGACTGGCAGCTGAAAATGAGTAAGGAAGGAAGTGGCTAACTGACTAAAATTGTAAAAAGTGCCTCGTGGCAACTCAATGTACCACTTGGCTGCAAGGCCAATCAAAATGCGTTGAAAAAGACAAAGACAAATTCAATCATCTATAATGTAATTTGATGCACACTAGAGATGGTAAGTCATCACATGATTAGACAGATCTTCTCCTGACTTCCCCTCAAACTTTGGTATATCACTGGGCAACTTATTCGGCATTGGCGGCCAAAACAGAAGATAATTAATGGGATCGTTCGTAAGGCATGACAAGTCAGGCAAATCCAAAGTTGCTATAAACGATAACTGACGGTTCGGATCCCGAAAACTTGGGGTCATAAGACCAGCCCCAGGTGGAGGATATCTAGGATAACTTGGTATCGGATTCACATTTGGGATATTATATCCTCCTGGAAAACCAGGATTAACCGGACCATACTGGGGTTGTTGAGGTTGTTGATATGTATACCCAGGGTACGGTTGATACTGATAAGCCGGGTTCTGCACAGCGAGGCCGAATTGGTACTGCCCCTGGTACAGTTGATAAGTAAATTATGGTTGACTTGTGACAACCATACTAGGCCCAGGTTGTCCTACAGGCATGGAAACCGGAGTCTGGATTATAGGTCCAGACTGGGGTAAAGAGGCCTGAGGAGTTGATACAGGAGCAGTAGAAACTGGAGCCGCTGATACTCCAAAAATGGGTGGAGTGGATTGAACAGAAGCTGCAGTAGTTGCAGCAGACGTTTGGGACGGAGTTCGAGGTGAACTAGGCCTAGACTATTGAGCTGCCCCAGGTATAGCAGTTTGAGTAGTAGGTTGGATAGGTTGCTGGGGTGAACCAGAAACAAAAGACTGTCCAGATTGGGATGACAACTGTACACTGGGTTGCAGAGTCTGTTGATCCCACAACACGTTCACTCCGGGGTATGGACCCAGAACAGGTTGAGCATATTGAGGACCAAAACCAGGTTGAGTGGAAGATTGATAATTATATGGTACATTTCCGGGTCCTTGGACAAATGATTGAATTGAAGGTGGTTGAAACCCTTGAGGTTGATATTGACCTTGAGGTTGGTCAATTCCTTGAGGTTGGTACTGACCTTGGGGTTGGTACTAACCTTGAGGCTGGTATTGACCTTGAGGCACATATTGATACTGGGGTTGACCTTGAGGTACATATTGGTACTGGGGTTGACGTTGAGGAAAATACTGCCCCGTAGGGACATACTTTCCTTGAGGTTGCCCCCCAGGCAGTAATGGACTACCTTGGGGTTGCCCCCCAGGCGGTATTTGAGTACCTTGCGGCTGCCCCCCAGACGGTATTGAACTACCTTGAGGTTGCAGATTAGGAGTAGTACCAGACATCATAAGGATCTCTTCGACACTTAATGGTTTAGTTCCGTTATGACCAGGAGATACGGCATAATCGATGGGTCGAAGAGAAGCTCTTGAAAACGTGCCAGATACAGACTGATAACCAAGAGGAACAGAAGGACTGCCATGTAAGAAGGTTTCTAGCATATGAGTAAACAAGGATGACTGTCTCGACATATTCCAAGGAGGATAATAATCGCTGGGTGTTGGATGGAAAGGAAATCGAGGTGGTGAAGATGCGAGACCTAGATTTTCTAAGAAATTGGTCAACGAAATATACCAAGCATCACCTATAATGGGACTATAGAAAATAGATTCATGCTCCCTTAGTTCAATAGTCAGTTGATTTTCAGGGATGCTTATACCTTCGTTCGGACTCGAACTTACAATTTCTTCAATCGAAATGAGTCCAAAAGGAAGATTCTCGGTAATGATATTTTCTACTCTGGGTGAACTAGGACCACTAGAAACAGGAGAAGCAAATCCTGAAGATGGACTAGTAACAATTTCAGTTTCAGGTTCACAGATTTTAGGTTCTTCGGCTAAGGAGCTAGTAGGAGTGATACTATCAGTAACCTCAGAAAATGAAATCGGTTCAGAAATATGTTCTGTTGCTTGCACTAGATGATCAGGATGTACAATCAACGAAGACTCTCCAGCCTACGGCGACCCAAACCTACTTTCATTAGGTGTGACAAGAGCTCGCAGCCCTTCCAGTTGACTTGGTGTAAATTTAGGAGGCTGCCCCCGTAGTCGATGGGATTGTCTCGGTAATTCAGCCACGATTAATTATTTAATTACTTCACACGAAAACAAAGAAAATCTCAAGAAAAACACCTAAAGTCTCTAAAGAACCAAACAATTTGAAGCACATGCTTAATAAATCTAGGAGATCAAACCACACACAAACAATATCTTTCCAGATCGAAAACACTAGTTGGTGATGAAATCCAAC
>APFE031546004.1:21050-31612 GCA_000404065.3 Pinus taeda | reverse complement strand
ATAATAATAAAGAATAATAATAATTAATATGCTTCTCATTAATTTACTTCTTGCTGAGACTTTATAACCATTGAAAATAAGCATAATCTCCTTATAACTTCAACCTTTGGGAATTAGGGAATTAAGATGAGCCATATCGTGGTTGTCGTGTTCTCTACCCTAGGCGCCCGTAGGCCGACTCCTTCGTGAATATTTGGAAAAACCTTAACAATAATTATTATAAAGGTACAAACATTGAGGAGATTCAGCTCTGAATTACCAAAAGCAAATTAGTGCTTCGTATCCTCCCGTATTTTGAAACCCTAAAGAGGACTCCAACTTGGCAGCTGCCACGCATTTTATTTTAGGACTCCAACTTGGCAGCTGCCACGCATTTTCATTAAGGAAGCCGAAGGAAGGGTAGGCATTCTTGCCAAATGGCCAATAAACCCGGTATGCCGAAACCCTTATTGATCCCGGAGGCTCAAGATAATAAGCCAGATTCACAAATTGAACGAGACTTGGAAAATTCTGAGGAAGGTGTAAATATCGCCAATAGTAATCTATTCTATTCTGTTTGGACAGACATGCCCCTTGAATCGAAATATATTGAAAAATATTCAGAAGATACTGAGAAAGGCGAGACTGCAATTATTGCAAATTGTGCCGATGATGAGAATGGATTGCATTCTGATTGGGTAGACTCGAAAATTGTTGCAGGCGGAGAAAATTTGCTAACAATTTCTCTAGCAGTTGTTTACCTGGTGGATGGAGAGTGGAGTGTTGAAGTGGGCACAGGCGAATTTTCTATAGTTCGCTATATTGTTCAGGGACGCAAAGATTTAGCTCTGGTCGCTAAAGTTGGAGACAATCTACGCTGGCCTATTTCCAAGGACGTGCGCGCGTTTAAACTCGATAAGTTGCGCTATCTATTTTTGATTGTGAGTCCTCCAGAAGAGGAGACATTCAAAGAGGTCGGGGATATTGTTATTGTGTCGGATGTTGCTCCCGCTGAGGAATTGAATTACGTGGTCTCGTTCGAGGGGAAACATGAATCCTCTTCACTGGCTCTGTTGGAAAAATTACTTCAGAAACATGCCAAATTCACTGATTCATCTGTTATGGACAAGGAACCTTCACGACGCAAAAGCTACAGTAGTAGGTTAGCTAAAGCGATAGCTGCTGGCACAGGACAGCTCGTGAAGGGTCTGTATTTTTGTAGTGGGGCTTATACTTCTCAGGTCCAAAAAGGTGGTAAACTCCTTAAGAATTGCATGGAGACAAATGTCACGAAGGGTTCAGAGATAAATCCTCGATTCGCGAAAAACATTGAAAGGTAAAATTTTATTAATGAGGGTGTTTTGTTGATTTTATTTTTATGAAAAGAGTAAAAATTTCCAAAATGTTCAGAGTTTTTATCCTTGTTAATGGAGTTTGTCTGATTTTGTCTGTGTATATGCATGGCTAGGGTTAAAAGGCTATCAAAGGCGACAGAGAATATTAGTGAGAGTGCGCTGAAGAGTATACATGATTTAACAACTGCTGTAGTGAGAATATCTGCAGGACAAAAATTCTTCAAAACGTTACCCGGGGAGATGCTTCTTGTTTCATGGGAGTCTTTCAGTACGTGAATACCAATTTCATTTTACGTGCAAAACATGTTTTCATCATCAAGTATTGTTATGATTTGATTTGCGTTTGTAAATTGCAGATCAAATTATGGATGCTATGGAAGAGGCAGGGAAGGATGCTTTGATATCAACTTCTACGGTGGCAACAGACATTGTCAAGCACAGGTGCGTGCAGACATCTGGAGAAATGATCGACATTGTTGAAACATTGTAATTGCAAATAGATTTAAAATCAGTTATGGCTAGGGTTTTCATTATTTGGTGTGCTTTGAATGCAGGTTTGGGGAAGAAGTAGGTGAGGTTGCTCGTGACACTTTTGCTGTTGCTGGACATACTATGGCAACTGCAAGGAATATAGTCAAACTTCGGAATGTCATCAATCCTGTTGCATTTGGTGTGAAAAGTCTCAGAAAACCGATCAAGATAAGCTTGAAATGAACACTTTTTGTTTGAGATCCATCTCAACGCTTTGGGTTGAGATCGATCGAGGGAGGCCTGACTTAAAATTCACATGGTTTGCTAAACTTCCGGGAGTCTTGCTAAACTTCTTGGAGTCTTTTCTGAGTGAAATCAATCTAAGATGAGAGGGATGACTTCTGATATGATGTATATTTCTCATTTTTGTTTTTAAATGCATGATTTGTTTTTATTTCTCTCCCTAATTGCAAACTTTTTCTTTTTATTTCTCTCCCTAATTGTAAACTTAAAGTTTTGCATTAATTAATAGATATGTATTTCATTTTAAAGTAAACATGGCCAATATAACTCAAATTTATACATTTAAGGTAAGCATCCCTCTACCTAATCTAATACAACCTCACTGAAGTGCCATAAAAGGTAACTATCACCTTCCAAGTAACTATCCCTAGGAAAAAGTTAAATAGGATTTAATTAGTAATGTGAAAGTTCACCCCCTCCTCTTATATTTTTTTCCATTAAGTTGTCATGCCATGATATAGTAGCTGATGAAATAGTTGTTTCCACTGTTGCAATAGCTATGATGGGGAAGATGTCCCCTCTTTCTTGACTTTGAATGGGACTTACTAAAATATTTTGAATAGTGTGCTTATCTGTTTTATTTACTATTATGTGTTAAAAACCACTTCAAATAGTCTTCGATATTATACCTTTCTTTCTCAATTGTGGTGGTAGTTGGGTATTTTTTTTGTAGTAGCATGGGTTTTGCTTTAATGGTTTAGTACAAAATTTATTGTTTAGATGTTGATAAAATTAGGTATTCTAACCATAAATTGTTTAGATGTTGATAAAATTGTTTAGATGTTGATAAAATTAGGTACTTTAACAATAATTTTAATTTTTATTAGGAAGTACACAATTAAATTATCAATTTTGATGTGTAATTTTTTAAAGATAATATCTATTATACTTGCAATAACATAATTTTAATTTGTTTAAATACATTATATTAGTTTATAAATAGTATACAACTAACTGATTTTAATCTACATTATTACTTTATTTAAATTAAAATATCCAAAATTACCATTGGGCTAGGATAAATTGATGTCATTTTCATCTCTTAGTTGATGTTGTTATAGTTTCATAAGATCCAACTCAAAGCATTTATCACAATTAGAAAAAAAATGAATTCCCTTCTTTTTAGAATCATGCAAAAGTGGCTGAAGTGCCATGAATATTCCTCGTCAAACCCTTGAGTTATCCATACATATCTTGTTGAGATGCCATTATTACATGGGTCTTTTGATATTTTCTCTATCAACTCAAGTTTTTTTTGTTGATCCCAAGAATGTTTAAATGATGTCTCCTCTCTTCAAATTAACACATAATCCTACCATTTCTTTGTTGGATTTTCTTGGTCATAAGGATTTCCTATTTCCCAACTATCTTTTAAATTTTCTCTAGATTTCTTTATATCTTCTACTTGATTGTGGTCATATAAGAATGTCCTCTTGCAAAAGAATATGTGCTTCCTCAAAGTATTATTGAACTTTTAAAGTCGAATAATTATTTGAACATGAAACAAGTAATGAACATTCATGTTCAAATCCTTTGAGTTATTTCAAATACATCTTACAAAGATCCATAATTTCATGGACCTTTTGATCTTTATGTATTAACTCAAGTGATTTTTTTTTTTACTCAAATTGCAAGAAATAGCCCTTGTTGGATGTGGAATTTAATTCCTCATCCAAGGAGTAACTATGTTACATACTTTCTATGGATCCTACATGTATTTCTCAGTTTTCATATAGCATGGTCCATTGAAAGTATACAATAAGTTGAAAATAAGAATTGAATTTCTCATTTATCTTAGCATTTTTCACAATACTATTGATCTCCTTTTCTTTTAGGGACAAGATTCAAAAGCCTGGGGAATTTTTGTAATTCCCTCCATGTCTTTATAGAGTTGGTACTCCTCTTTCATAGCTATCTTTTAAAATAGTTTACTCATAAATAAATAAAGAATTTAAAACTCCACACTTGTGGGTGGACTAGGTGGCATGCTTCAAATATAGTGAAAAAGATGGTAAACTTAAAATAGAAATACCTAACTCATTCCATCACTTCTCATCCATTTATAACATGAGAAAATCGTGTTGGAAGCAATATACAGAGACAAAAAGTAAAATGATCACCCAAATAATTCAAATAAATCTAACTAACTTTATTCATTTAAAATCATAAGATGCATAAAAAAATATTTATGGCATCTCATTCTTTAATATAAACTTCATTGAAACCACAATTAATGATATGAACCCTCAAACAAATCTCTTTGAGAGTCAAAAATATTACAAATTGGATTTTAAACTTGGGTAAAGTGTGTGCCTCTCACACTACACAAATGAATAAAGAAATGAATTTTTCCCTAATAGATTGGGATGGGGCTCATGTAGATCAATTAAGTAGTATAATAACTTAGAAGAAAAGAGAAATGTAGTTAGGGATTGGCTTTACAAATGAAAAAACACACTTAATAAAGTTGAATGATCAAATACTAAGAAAAAGATGGGAAATTGCTTCAAAATAAAAACATACACAAAATTTGCAGAAGGACGATGGATTGAATGGTCTCTCTCCCTTGGAACATCTAGGTGTTGGAGTATATATATCTTGGAAATATGAAATTTTTTTATGTAACGACCTCTCAAAGTTATTAGGGATTAACAATTTCAATCAAGGATCTTTTAATTCATTCTAATATATACTCCACATTGTGATATCTTGTATAACCCTGAGTGTAAAGTTATCTTCCTCAATTTCTTTTAAATATGCATGTAATTGATCAATGGTTTCCAAGTGGTAATTATTATATATATATATATATATATATAATATATTATATTATATATATTGGGAATATGACATTTTTTTATGTAACCACTTCTGAAAGTTATTAGGGATTAACAATTTCAATCAAGGATCTTTTAATTCATTCTATTATATACTCCACATTGCGATATCTTGTTTAATCGTGAGTGTAAAGTTATCTTCCTCAATTTCTTTTAAATATGCACGTAATTGATCAATGGTTTCTAAGTGGTAATTGTTATCATTAACAAAAGTAACTAACCATATCTTAGTCTCATATTCTAGGAGATCAATGAGATAATTGAATTCATTGACCCATGACCTTCTTATTACACTGAGCTCTTCTTCTAATTGATATTTTGGTATTCACAAGGAACACTTCATTAATTGTCCCTTCAAGGTCATCAGCAATTTTAATTGTCCCTTCAAGGTCTTTAGCAATTTTAATTGCCTTAAATAAAGCATGAATTTTCATGTTGTTAATCTTCTTTGTAGCCTTGTCCTAGAGTAATTCCTTGTCTTAGTTGATTTGAGATAGATGGTTTGAGTTAACTTGAATTCTATGATGAAAATTATGATATACACCTTATTCTTTGAGGACATTAGACATTGACGATCCAATTAACATTGCATGTGATGATGGCTTATGTAGTTCTTACTTTAATTCTAGTTTAGCTATGTTGATGGTTATGATAATAGTTAATATTGATTATTTTTATGTCACTTAGCATACATATATTATGATGGCTTATATTATGATTAGAGGTCATTGACAATTGTCTAAGTGTGTTATAGGAGGTCGATAGTGAATCATCATGTAAGGGATGATGATTTTGGTTTTGTTATATACACTAATGATTTGTTAGTAGGGGCAGGTTACGTGTTTACCTAATGACTCAAATATGGGTAATGGAGTTATATGGAATATATTGTATTTCTTGTTTAGGTAGGGGCTAGTTTTATTGACTCCACTAGCTAGCACTCCAATCACGGTTTGGGTTGGAAGGTTCGAAACCTTCACCTTGAAGTGGCACATTTTTGTGAGGGTTAGACCATAGATTCAATTAGTCACAAGGTTTCACTTAGGAGTTCACATCAAGGGAGACACCTTGATTCTCGATCACCATTAGTCCCACAACAAAGGGAAACCTAGAGTTAAAATTTATCTCCATTGTCATGCATATGTTCCTCCTAACTATTCATGTGATATTTGAAGGGAAAGTGTTGTAGTACCTTGGAAATTCAAGAAATTCTTAAAGGGAACAACCACCTTACCACCCTTGGTATTGAGATACTTGAAGGGAAAGTGTTACAACACCCTTGTAACTTCATGATGAATTTCATGATTGAACAACCAACTTGATGCCCTTAGTATCCAAAATATTGAAAGGTAAATTTAAATCTCAAGTTAGTGGGCCAAAGAATTAAACTTAACGATTTATAATTACAAGTGAGTTGAGGATTTCTATGTGGAGTTAAAATGAAGGTAGGTTGAAGAAAAACATGGAGGGGTTGCAAAAAGGCTTTATTATCTCAAGTTACAACTAGGGAAACTAATAACATACTATGGCATGTGAAATTTGGTCATGTGGTATAGTTTGGTTACCTAATTGTAGTTTGTTTATTCTTCCTATATATCTCGGTAAAATGAACTCCTCTTTTTTTTGTTTTTTTGTGTTTATCCTGCCTCTCGTTCCCTCTGTCAATGATCTTGTTGTCAATGATCTTGTTGTCAGGATTCATACAGTGTCCCCCAATTTGAGTAGGCAATCTTAGATAGGTAGCCCTACTATTGTGGCAAGTGGATGTGCTTTGGATAGGTCAGTTGGATGATATAGATGCTAACCCATTCCCATGGTTGATTTAGTCTTGATGGTGTTGTACCCACCAACATGTCAACGGATCTCCCCGATAAGAAGTCCCAACTAGACCTCAGACCGTTTGGTGTAGGAGTCCTAGCAGTGGTTCGTACAGTATTGCCTTGACTGCAGTTGTGCATAGAGGAAAGCAAGATTTCCTTTTTGGTAACAAGGGTGTGACCATCGCAGCAAGCCAAGGAAGGTGCATGAAGGGTCCTAACACACGGAAGGTGGAATGAGTGCGCCCCTTGGCTTGGAAAGGAACACACAAGCAAAGATACATCACAAGATGGAAGGCAGGTGAACCAACAATCCAAAGTGATGGTTAAACCAATAGCACATCTCAATAAGATTCATACATACATATATAGAAAGATTCCATACATACATGCTTAAGAAAACAAGTACATATATCATTAGAGAAACCAAGACAGCTGAAATACAATAAAAACATATGCATGAAACGTGTTGGCTCTGTTATATTAAGAGTGAAAGATCCAATCATACAATACAACCATGACCAACCATTAGTTCAAACAGTGGAACATTACAGTCATTGTCGCCTACTCCTCGAGAGAGATGTACTAGCTCTGAACTATGGAGAAGCCAAGGCTCATTACAATACACTCCAAGCTTTCTCTAAGATACACCTATAGGAAGCTTGGCCACCAAAATCTTGTATAATTAGTTATGAGGTTCTGTAAATAGCAAAGGGTGGGCTGACCCTCGACATTCCCCTTTGTGACTCTTCACCTACCCTCATGACTCGGCAACTACTACATGATTGTTACGTTCAACCATTGACACTTGGTCTTTCACTTTTACAAGATGTTACATTACAATCTGCACATGCAGCCATGTGAGAAAAAATAGGCTTGAGTAAGCCATGCAAGACACTGCTAAGACTCGAACAACTGTGAGAAGACCAACTCTTCAAAATCCTCGTGATGATCGACAGTGGTGAACTGATGCCAAGCTTGGTAGTTCGTGATGGTGTCCGCGTGCTCCATGGTGACATCCTGTTGAAAGCGAACTCTTGCCTCCATTGCATCTAGGTACACTGATCTGACACCTTTGTCCAACTTGTTTGTTAACATGCACATAATAGTCTTTAGGGAAGTCAGACTAGCAATATACTAAAGCATAGTTTCTACATTGATCTCCAAGTCTGCGTTGGTGGCTACACACATCAACTCGTCAAAGTACATGTCCAGCTTCGTTCGGACTTGGTTCTTTGACTTCACCTCGGGGAGTGCTAAATATGGGATCACGTGCGCACACACAATGACATCCATACTAGTAACAGGAGGAACCAGTGGTGATTGATGTAGTCAGATATCAGAATGACAGAGGCTAGAGCAATTAGATATTGAAGAAAGCAGAGAAGGGTTGAAAATAGTGCAGAAAGGCAAACTCAGTAGAAGTGCAGAGTTTTTAGAAAACAGAGGCAATAATAGTGAGAGACTTTGATGGCAGAGGGATCATACTGATTCAGGTTGGATGTTTTTTTATTTCTGGAGTTGTTGTAGCAACAACACTAGAGAGAAGTGTTGCATGCAGAAAAATCCAAAGGTTCAAGATCGGGATCGAGTTGAATTACTTTATTATTGAGGGGGAGTGTTGAAAATATCAAAAAGAAATGTTAAAAATAGAATCTAGAAATTTGAATTTAATATGTCCTTGAATTAAATTATGAATTAAAATTGTAATTCTTTTCTCATAGCAACTTGTAATATTTAACTAAGTTAAGTTGACTTAGTTAACTTAGGAATTTCGAGTTGGAAGTATATCTGGAGTCATGTAAGTGTGATCCCTAATTTTTAGGGGTAGAGGTGGAGTTTAGATTGAGTTGTAATTAGATTAACTCAATTTACTGAGTTATGGTCATTTAAACTAGTTCTAACTATTTTTTGAACTAGTAGAGGATTAGTAGTCAGTTAATGCACTCGTGCATCCAAAAGTGCTACTCTAGATAACTAAAGATTCACTCATTGGAAACTCATGCATGTCAATTATGAGAAAGACCCGGTTCAGACTATAGTGTAGGGACAGTGTACTATGAGTTGTATGTTTTACTGAGTTGTAAATATCATGCATGAAATCAAACAAGGACCTATTTTTGGATTGTGCAGTTATGGATGAGGAATTTCCCTTTAAATACGAGCCATTTATCTCAAGAATTAGGAAAATAATTAGAAACTTGGAGGCTTGGAAATTTGGCTAAGTATTTCCTATCAAGCGGAGGATAGGAAATACTTGTGCAAGTTAAGCTCAAGGTTGAGTAGAGAATATTGTATTCATCCAAACTCTTTGACCAAGGGCACAAGGAATCAGGGGCTTGGAGAGCAGCAAAAGAGGCTAGAGATTGTCTTGAGCTTGCTTATGATATGAAGATTGATCATACTGAGTGTTGGGATTGTTCTTGTGAGAACAAGCATTATATTATCATCTTGGATTTCTGATTTAATGCAATACGTAGTGGGTTTTGGGCTGAGGCTTTGCCCAGATACTTATTGTGTTATGTGCCATTGATTTATCTTTTTCTTGTTCATATTTTTTTCATCGATCTATTGGCTTCCGCTGGTTGAAAGTAGAAGTAGATTCTTGTCCTATGCTTTAGTAAATTGCATGAGCTTGTGAATCTGCAGGATTTTCTACATGTCAATCGACTCCAATCAAAGCCAATGACTTGTTTCCTTGGAGGAGGTTTCGTAGGGATGGGATAAATTCCCCCTTGTCTGGTACAATCAGAAGCAACAAGAAGAACCTGAGCGATATGAAGTTCACTCTCTACGGGAAAGTACAATCAATTGAAGGTGTAATTGAGTCAACCATTTCTCATCCAATGGTTGGTCGGAAACGAACTCATGGGATTCACATTTACAGAGAGTGGGATTGATTGGATTTAGATTCCCTTCACATAGCTTATGTGGAGTACGATCCTATACATTCGCATACATGGAATGGGATTTCACCCCCAGGATGCAACGCTGGAAAACAATGGCAGCTCCTACATTTAACGACATTGGAACATGTCTCTAGTGTAGACCTCTAAATGTTTGTGTTAATGTTACAAATTCTCCTTAGGTTAATTAATATGAATTTTAGATTTGATCTTTAATTAGATTTCAGTTTCAAGGCTCAAAACTTGATGTCACCTGAACATGCCTATGATGCAACTAATATGACAAAAATAACTCTTTTCATTTTCGATGAAAGTTATCCAGTGTAGGGAAGAGGTGCAAACATGATGAAACAATCAAATATGCAACAAACAATATCTTCCTAACTAGATATTTCAAATTTAATATTCCAATTCAATTCAAAACATTAAAATATGCCAAACCATGCAATGTAATCTATGCATAATTCCCCTGAAAACTATACAAATGTAATTTATGCAAAATTTATTTTCATGTTGTGAAAATGATAATTCTAACTATGCAAATGTGACCTATGCAAGAGAATTCTTCAAAAAAAACACAAGAGGATTCTAATGAACTCAAACATAATCTAAGATTTCATGAACAAAGGACTCAAACTGAAATTGGGTGAAAATTTCAAAAATCAAAAGAGATGTCACTCAAAGGCAATTAACACTCATACAAATATGCAATTTCACGCTAGGGAATTCCAATCTCATACACAAAACCATAGATGAAAATGAAATTTTTTTCTTTTCACCACACTTTGTAGGTTTTAACCCCATACAGAAATTACTTGCATACGAATTCTAAATCACAGAAAAATAAACAATGCGAGAGCATAACACATAAAACACATATACAGAGAGATTTCC
>APFE031546004.1:0-16202 GCA_000404065.3 Pinus taeda | reverse complement strand
AACCCCCCGGTTCACTACGTAGGTTAGTCGTGGAAAGAATATAACACAACCCAACACACTTAATTTTTTAAATGAAGAAAACTAAGATGAAAATGTTCAATTACACTTTTCAGAATGAGGACTAAAACAACAATTCATCTAAGTGATCAACAATCAAATGAAATCAGTTTGCAAGTGACCAAATGATAAGAACAAATAAAAATCAAAACCAATTCTTACCAAAGGAAAACAACACAAATGAAAACCAAATGGAGGCTTTAGAAAGACCACAAGGCACTCGAGACTTAGGGAAGTTCAGTTGGAAGTAGTCTAACCAAAGAGAGGCCCAAGAACTAAGGCAAAATTGTAAAAATAGGGACCAATGGTTGCGCAGAAGAGGCACCAATGCATTGCAACATTAGTATAGGGTGGGCCTAGGTGAGGTCCAATGCTTTATCAGAGGCATTAGGGGAGCGTTGGTCCTAGGAAAGAAAATTCTGGCACAAAAATTGCAGAAAGGGCTTAATGAAATCACTCTTAGGTATGTTCTTGGTTGGATGATACAATAAAGGTATGTCAATTAGGTAATCAAACACAATGGACAAAGAAACCACCAAGGTAATACTCCATTCCCCAATATGGTCACCAATTTTTTATACAAGATTTACGATTACGAACAAGAGTATCTCCCTTAGGTCAGTGGCTAACCTAGAACAACAAAGAGATAAGGCACTTAATGCTTTTCATTAAAGTAAATAGATAACTGAGTGAGGCCTACCTAGAATCCTTTGCACACATCATTCCTTCTTTAGCTTGGAAGCTCCAATTCCAACTTTGAATGCCAAAATTAGAACCTGCACAGTTAGATAACACAAGCCAAGAAACTACGAGATCTATGTAGTATCATCTAAATACTTCATTCAATAGATCAACATGGTATTGAAATATAAGAAATAACAGCATCACATATAGGAAAACAATGAATTCTTTTAATTAATGTAAATGGAAGGAGATTACAACCATAAGTAGTATTTAATCTTGCAAAAGAGCTCCTCCAAGTTGTTGACTTGTCCTTTCCTTGTCATAATATGCCCCTCCAATCACCTAAATGCATGAGATAATAACTACTCACTACAACAGCATAAGGGAAGAATCACTCTCCAAAATCGAACCCCCAACAACATAGAAGGTTGGGAATATATAGAGAAATAGGGTAAGTTGGGAGTTCTTATCCAATTACCAATCTAGGGTTTGAGATCCACCTTTGATGGAGGGATATGATCAAAGGGTAAGTGGTGAAAACTCCAAACTAGGGAAGGATAGGATCTGAATGTTTTATCAAAGGTAAGTAGTTAAAACAACTTCTGGAAACTCATAGAAATGGAAGCTTTTGGAATCCCGATCATTTTCTCAGATTTCTAGAACCAACGCAAGTGAAAATGGGAGCAACCTATTGGTGACCAATGCATGCCACAGTGGAGAAACCTATAGGTGATTGTGCCTTAGTAGGCATATAGGGAGCATTGGTCCTAAAACTGGATCAAATGATGTAGTTTAGGGATGAAGGGAACATGCTTAGGAATTTGTGCAAGATAGCGGTAAGGGGGAATATGATGCTTATTGATCATATTAGGAGGCTCATTGATCAAATGTGACAAAATGGCCTATAACAATGTGGACTAAATAGAATTGATCTCAAAGGTGGGAACATGAACATTAGGAATTTGAGTAGAAGTTTGTGAGTAGGGGCACTAGAAGAGATGTCCATTTGACCCATCTAAGAGGTTATTTGGCCCATGTTTCTAAAAGATCTGGACCTAATGACTCCATCAGCATGGGTTCCAGGTTTGTGATTTGCAGGATCATTCAATGATGGAGTGTTAGGAATAATCTCATATAAGACACCTACCTAAGAATAGATTAAGTCAAGTTAATGAGCACACATAATGGATTGTTCCTCAGTTTGGGCACTTTAAATTCTTCATGTACCTTTTGCTTGTGATTTGTCTAAGATTCTAAAGTATCCCAACTTCTTAAGTCAAGTACAATGTTTCATCAATTCTCTAGCTCCATTATCAATGCTTGTGTTACCTTTAGTATATTGTATATATTGTTAGAATAAGTGACCTAATTATTCAAAACAATGTTAATACTTAAAGCAACAAATATTACATGATGTAAATTTTGCTTAACTTTTTCAATTTTATGATGCTCTTTACTCAAGATTTCCCAAGATTGTGTTGGGTTGTGTTATATTCTTTCCATGACTATATTAGGTGGGCGGACCTACCTATGTTTTTATGCATGGATTTCGCACATGGTTTTAGGCATGATGGTTTTCTATCCATGGTAATTTGTAGATCTCATCAAGGGAACTACAATTATGTTTTAATCTAGGGTTAATGGATTGGGGTTTATGGATGCTTCAGCATGTATATATATGTATTGTAACATTGAAAGGAACATAATGAAAAATCAATCTGGTAATCCTGGTTTTGGGATCCAAGGGAAAATATCTATGTATGTATGTTTTATGTTTTATGCTCTTTCCATTGTTTATTTTCTTCTTTTAATAATTCTTTTGCAGATCATTTTTGTACAGGGTTAAAACATTCATTTGGTATCAGAGTTGTTTTGGCTTCAAGGGGACGCCTTCACTGATAAGGGGTTTTTCTTAGGCCTATGGTAGACCCTGTTCAGTGGGAGGTCTACGGGATTGATTCTTGTGGTGAAAGAAGATGGCGAGCAATGGAAAGATAGAGATCAAGAAATTTAACGTCAGAGTTTTGAGTTGTAGAAACGCAAGATGGAGGATCTACTGGTGGATAAAGATCAGTGGATCGCAATAGATCTGAGTACTAAACAACCAGTAATGTGAGCTGAACACTGGCGAAGTTGGATCGAAAGGCAAAGAGAAAAATATGGTTTTGTGTCTTAGATTTAATATTGTTGAATGTATCAGGGGAAGCTTCAACGAAGGCTTTGTGGGAAAAGTTAGGGACTTTGTACCAATCTAAGTCTTTGGTGAATAAATTGTTCCTGCGAAAAAATCCATATAACCTGAGGATGAAGGATGGAGACTTGGTGACAGAACATTTGAATGACTTTAATACTGTGGTAAGCTAGTTATTATATGTTGATACTAAATTTCAGATGAAGATAAGTGCATTAGTTTGTTGTGTTCTCTACCAGATTCATGGGATAATCTGATTGTTACAATAAGTAGCAATGCAACTGCCTTGTAGTTTGATTAAATAGTCTCATCCTTGTTGTTAGAGGAGATGAGACGGAAAAATATGGAGGGCCAAAATGGTGATGCATTGTCTGTATGAGGACAGTCCCAAAACAGAAACAAAAATAATTCCTCGAATGGGAGATCTAAATCTAGAGAGAAATCTAAATATCCAAGAAAACTTGTAAAGATGTGCTGGAAATGCAGAAAGGAAGAGCACTTCAAAAGGGACTATAAATCTAAAGCTCTTGAGAAAGGAAAGGTATCTGATGATTCTCCTTCTGCAAAGGTGAAAACCACCTCAGATGAAGGTGGGGATATGTACTTGGCTTCTTCTTCAAGTACACATGTAGATCATGAGGCATGGTTGATTGACTCAAGTGCATCCTTTCACTTCACTCCCCATAGGGAATGGTTCTGCGAGTATGAGAAATTTGATGATGGTGATATCTTCTTAGGGGATGACAGGAAGGCTAGAATTTTTTGTCACGGAAAATTCAAGTTGAATTTGCAAGGTGGAAGGATTAAAACACTTCCGAGTGTTCTGCATATTCATATTGTTAGGTTCCTATAACAATAGGGATCATAATTTTGAATTGACTATGTTAAGTCTTGTAATATTGTACATACCATTATTTTTCTGCAAATGTTTTCCCATATTAATAAATGTAAAGAGGGTATGCCCTAAAAGAATAATCAAAGGACAAAAAGAAACAAAGATCAAAAAAGAATATTAAATATGAACCCCACCAACAAAAGATAAAAATAGATCATGAAAGTGTGCACATTCAAATTCCACTCCTCTTAGGTTACTTTTTGCAAATAAGATTGTGTGCAGCTTGTCAAAATGCCACAATCGATGATGATCAAAAAGTTTAATCTTGATTCATTCATGATTTAAATTTCATGTTGATAGACAGAGAATAAAGATCTAGCCAAACTGTTTAATCTTGGCAAATCAGTAGTTAGGTAGAGAATAATAATGACCTCATCAGTTTATTCTAAGCCATTGGAAGTTATAAGATTAGAATTAGATAGTTTGGTTATCAAAGAAAAATAAGAGGGTCAGCAAGCTCAAATGCACCCAATAAATGAATAAAAATGTTAGGGTAAATGATGGGTAGGAAGAAGCAGTTTGCACAAGGTATGGAAAGCAACAGTTGGTTTGTTTCTTATCACTAATATCTTACTAATTTCTACTTCCTAATTCCAGAAGTCCCTTCCCTCATCATTTTCCCTTATTCTAACATATTTCCCTTGTAAAAATATCCCTACCACTTCATTTTACCTTTCCCCTATTTCATCTCATTTTCCTTATTAAACCCACTAAAACCCCCTTATCCTAAGTTTAAATAAAGTATTGGGCCCCATTAAAAAACCTCCGCGATACCCTTTTAGCTTATATCCCTAGTGTATTTATTCTATGGTCCCGCATTTATTAACTTGTCGCAATATTTTAAATCCCACTGTTACTCTTTAATTAATTACATTTCATTATAATTAAACCCGACCCCATTCCCCCATTCAACCCTCGCAACTCCGCCACGTGATAGCCCTCTAATCACCCCCTTCCAAATATAATGGCCCATACCATATCGCGCACTCCCATCCTCCGACTGTTAAGATCTCAAAAGCACGCAAGATTCGTGGTTTTGCCCGATCACCTTTTTGCTACATGGCATCTCCACATCATATCATGTCCCTCGGAAAAAAACCATTTACCACTTTTGATCCATGCGATAATCCTCCATACTGTTCTTCCTTCAACTTCTCTTCCTATCCGAAACCACCTCCCATTCCACAGTAGCCCCCTCAAAAGACCAACCTCCAGTGGTCACCTCCTTCCCGAAAACCTCCTCCGATTACTACATTGTGTATCCCCGAAAGCCCTATCATCCATTGTTGTGCGGTAAACTACTAACCGCACCTGCACAATGTGAAAAATCACAAAATTTTTACAATATGAAATTCCGCCATTCCCTTAGCTCTATTTAAAATGAATAAATGAAAATCCATTTCCAAAAATTGAGCCATCCACAGTCTAGATTCCATTGAGAGACATCTCAGCTCAATAAAGCCATTGATTTCCTTCCCCATAGACCTATGCTTTATTAATGATTGTTTTATTTTGCAGGTGATTAGCAGAACACGAGTTTGGAAGGATAGTTTTGATACTAGTTCCAAAACCTGTTTACTCCAAGATTCACAAGGAAATGTATTCAAATCTTTATTCAGAAGGAAAAGACAATTACCACAAAGCAAGAAGAAATCATTTACACAGAGGCAGTAAACAGAGATAAATCCCATAAAGTAAAAAAGAAAAATCTATATATAATCTCTTTTTACCCCTTACTTCACCAGACCCTATTAATATAAAGTTTTGGAATGTATATTAATTTCTCCCTGCAAGTCTATACTACCTCTCCCCCCTACAAAGTCAACCAATAGCCACCCCACACTAAGAATTAAACCCCCTTCATTTTTATTTGCTTCGAAAACAAATGAACTATTAAAATTCCATATCGTGTGCTCAACTCATCCAACACTTAACACTCAAAAACCACACAAGATTAGTGGTTTTCCCAACCCATCATTTTACTACGTGGCAGCCCAGTTATACTCGGTCATATAAAAAAATACCACCTACCACTCAAAAGCAGTGCGATAAACCATTAACTGTTTTGGTTTTGAATCTTATAAAGTAGCCCCACGTTATATTGCGTCCTATGAAAAATACCACCTACCACTCAAAAGCGGTGCGATTAACCATTAACTATTTCAGTTTTGAATCTTATAAATGTTATGGGAATATGGAGTGGATTAATTTCAAGTGAAATACAGTAATATTTCAAAGCTACGAGTGAAACCATACCTGAGGTAAAATTATAAAGCTATGAGAATGCGGTAATATTTCAGAGCTACCGGTGAAAACATACTTGAGGTAAAATTATAAAAAGCTACAGGCAATATGAGACTAAGGTTGTGGAATGAGATGTAAAGGTACAACGGTTTTGCAGTGACACATGAAATAAAATTCACGGATGCCATGAATTTATCAGAGAAAATAAAAGTGAAAATTTCACATTAAATTAATGTACAGGTGAGCAAAGATAGCATTCATGTAAATGCATTTCACTATAGAAGATCATGGTGAAATCAATTTACAGGCATGGTGAAATCAAATTTACATGCATGGTGAAATCAATTTATAGGCATGGTAAAATCAATTTATAGGTGTAAAAACATGTTGTAGGTGAAAGTAAAAGAGTAAAGTGAGAATACTCTTCCAACCATACAAATCAACACATGGTTTTGCAAAACCATCTAGGTATTCTACAAGGGTAAAAGGAATTAACATATAGATAAAATGAAGAGGTGTAAAAACATGTTGCAGGTGAAAGTAAAAGAGTAAAGTGAGAATACTCTTCTAACCATACAAATCAACACATGGTTTTGCAAAACCATCCCCTTATTCTACAAGGGTAAAAGGAATTTACATACAGATAAAATGAATTTACAGAGGAAGGAGTAATAGAAACAAAACTACACATGGTTTTGGGAATTCATGGAAGGAGAAAACAAAACCACAATTTGGAAACAACACATGGTTTTGTAGAAATTTAATTATAAATTTCATTTAAAATATTTTGGAAATATTATTCAAATATATATATTATTATATATTTTCCAAAATATTTTGTGACACTAATGGAAGATAAAATAGTAGGGCAGTCACAGGATCAACCATCGATGAGGGAAGTCTCAGATTATCAAGTCAGAGGATCAGCAAGCAGTTGAGTGAATTACTAAGAAAAAGAGAGATACATCTGCATATGCTAGTTCATCTGCCAACATAGCCACAAATTTAGGTCAACATCCTACCTGCTCCCACTTCCACAACAATAGCATTTGCACAACACATTCCACCAGAACTATTAATCTCTAGCAATTAGAGATTTTTAGTTCATCTATAGTCTAAAAATGTCCTATCTGTTAGAGGCATCATTTGTTGTAAACTGTTTGTAAATTTTGTTTAAATACTTTTGCTTTTGAAGTATTAAAGTGTGGATTTATGAACATTTCTATAGTTGAACTCATCTACAACCTGAGGGTTTACTGTACTTTTTCAGCTAATAGACAGGGAAAATAATAGAAGCATTTATTTACAGTATTCATGTGTTGAGCCACTTCATTGAAGTATATTTCAATTGTTCATGTTCTTTTCTAAATTATTCCATAAACTTGAATGTTTTCTAAACTTGAATGTTTTCTCTGACTGTTATTCATTTCTATGTTTTCTTCTAATATCTGAATCTAAGAATCCTTAATTTCCCCCTATCATGGTTGACCTCTTTCACTTCCTTCGTTATCCGGTTTACAAAATCCTTAATTGCTCCTTGATCCCAATTAAAAATCTTTTCACCATTCCACCCTTGAGATCTAATATTGCTCAACTACCTTGCCCCATAACACTGCTTTTATAATTTGTTTCTGTTCTATTTTCTTGATATATTGACTCCATAACCCAATGGAAATAGACAATCATCTATCCATCTAAATCAGTAATTCCACCAACAACTCAAATCAAAACCAAATCAAGTTTACATAACTAGCCTAAAATCAATTAAAACAACAAAGTTAAATCATTAAGAGAGAGCCCTCTCCGAGCATTATGAAATCTATATCCTAATCTCCAAAGTAGGTTTGTGGTTACCTCTATTATTTCTTTCATGGCAACCCTAGGGAAATTTTAGAGTGATAACATAGTGGCAACCATACTGGGGAAGAGAACATTTTCTTCGAAAATATTATACAAAGATCAGATCTGATCTATGATGGTGGATAGTGATCAGACACACAAAGGTTAAAATCATCCACCTGGCGACTCCAGCTCCAAATCAATTTCAAAATCAAGACTCCACTAGAGGAATGAACCTGAAAGAACAATATGGGAAGATCAGGTTTCTAACTTGGATTGTTATCCAATAGATCATGTTTTTTCTCCTCAAGAAGGTTTTTCAATGTATATTGTATTTTAGAGAAGATCCTAGATTAATTTTTTATTATTTTCCTTGGAAGATTGTAAATATAAATTCTCCTTATCCATTTGAGCATATTTCTTCTAAATCTTATGATGATCATTTTCCGATTGAGAAGCCTCAAACAACCAAGACTAATCTTACAATTCCTATACCTTGTAAAGTTCCTGATAGATTAAGCCCCTCATGTTACCTCCTATACTCCATGATTTTCCTGATAACTATTACAAATATCTCCCCAATTTTGCTGGAGATAATGGTATCACTGCCCAAAAACATATTCAAGGTTTCGAGAATTATTTTGACCCATTTGAGATTAATGAAGATGATGTTATTATCAAGCTTTTTTCTCTTTCTTTACAAAATAAAGTAAAGAGTTGGTTCAAGAACCTGCCTATTGCAAGCATCTCAAATTTCCAACAGTTTGTCAAATTTTTCCTTGATAGATGGATAATCAAATTCAATCTTTTTCTGATCATAGAAGAATATAATCAGTTGAAAAGACAGCCAAATGAAACAATACAACAATTTTCTGACAGATTTAATCAAGTTTATTATTCAATGCCAGGAAATATATGACGTCCTCTTGATTTATCTCTCTTCCATTATCCAAAAGCATTTGATCCAGAAATAGAATTTCAGCTAAAAGAAAGAAACCCAGGAATTATTGAAAAGATGCAAAACATTGTAGTAGATGTATAAGTTCATCTCCTAATTAAAAAGAAAATGTTGAAAGCAGAAGCAGAGAAGAACAACATTGCAAAGGTAAAACTCGACATTTTGGTAAGAAAAATAGAGGAAACGATACAGAAGATCACCATGTAAGATTAAAAATTTGTGCAAGATCACCATAACCTATTTGTTTCGTAAAAAGAATAGGTTGATATCCATGAACAAATTCCTGCTAATTCCAACTACCATAGATCAGAAAATGGATTTACAGAGAAATATGTGGAAGAGGAATCTAGTAATCTAATGTGTATGTTTAATGACATTCCTTCTTTTAATGATTTGCCTAAGTATGATCAGTATGATGATAATTATGTTCTCTGATTTCAAGCTAACTTAACAAAGCAATCAGAAGCTAGTTTTAGACATAAGGAAATTCAACTTCAGTAGCTTGAAAATAGTGATCAGCCTATTCATATCAGCTATGAAAGTGAGGAAGAAAGTGTAGAAAATTTGGAAATAAGTGAAGGTTCTTTGCCTCTTTGTTTTTCTTCATTTCAATTCATCAAAGAAAACTTTAAAGCAATCAAAAATCAATAGTCTTTTGGTATGGTTATGTTGATGCCTCGAAAATCGCTGCAACAACATTGGGGAAACCACCCGGTCCAGACCTTAGTACAGCTCCTTTTCCGTTTGGGGTAGTGGCTCCGACTGGGGATAATGGGACCAGTTTCCCAAAAATAGATAAATGGGATGGGTGAATGATTTATAGATAACACTAGCGGTGAGCGAAAGACTAAAACTATTGACAGAAATATAAATAAATGAAACTATCCCGGGAATATATTGAGCTCTAAACTGTAGTGTTTGATGTTCTATGTCTAAAAGACAAGCATATAGATGACTGTATCTTTACAACATAGATATTAATTCATTTGAGATTGTTGTGCCTAAATAGTTAAGCAGAGTGATTGAAGCGAAATTACCACACTTTAAACATCTATATCATTATCATACACATGATTAAAAGCAAAGGCACATCACTAAACATCCAATAGTGGAATGAATAAGATATGATGTTATAGCGCATGCATATAATCAACGATAGCAAGAATAATTACATAACAATTCATATAAATGGAATGAATTCAGCACATAGATAGAAATACAATATGAGCTGCTGACACTGTCCCAGATTCAATCGCTAGTGCTTTCTTCCCTTTAACGCAAAAACATTCTTCATCAACGACAAAGTCGGCATCAATTGCATAAAGAACTCTCATTAAAGTAAGAACAATTGGTCGAGTTTCATAAAAGAATATTGGCTGAAGCACAGTAGTGCAACCTCAAGTCTTTAGTCTCTTACAGAAAATTTACGACCTTTCCTAAAAAACATGAAAGGGTCTATAAATGACAATCTAATTTAATATATCTACTAAACAGAAATGCTACTAAATTGATATCAATAAGCTTTTGAATCCTATTTTGGCTAGCGATCTGGCGAGCTGAGGGTGATTCATCAAGTCGGCTCTTCCTTTGAATCTGAGCTGATTTATTGCAAGCACGGCTAACTTCCGGAGGTTCGTTGAGGCGGCGAACTGAGCTGGGGACATAGGTAGCATCTTGAAAGTATCGGGATCATACACCCGATGCATCTGTTAAACACCTCAGGGTGGCTCTTTGTGAATGTGCGCTTAATAGGAAATAGCCATATGCCCCAAGTTTAAACTATAACCCCGGCGATTAATATTATCCTTTCTTCTAACCTCAGGATCAACATGATTGCCAATGTATTTTGTTGTTGTCATCTTTCCTGGTGTACATTGGGAAATCATATTTGCCAAGTAGAGAGTGTTGTTGACTAAATCAACTAGATTGCTAGAAGTTGATCTACATCTTGAAGCCGCTCTCTCTGCTTTCAACACTTGAGTGTGCCATTCTGTGAAAATTATATCCTTGTATGTTTCAAGTATCCTGGGCAAATTTTCTGCTTTTCCCTCATCAGAATCTTTCCATTCAAGATGTGCAGTAATGGCCTCATCAGCTTGATTTAATTCATCCCTGGCTTTCTCTACCTGCTCATTTATAGATGTATTTAACTCGCACAGTGGCTCAGCTTGAGCGATCTTTTGACACAAGAGTTTAACCTGAGATATTAGTGCATTGTTTATCAATGATGCTTCTTTTCTTAACTCTGCCACTTGCGAAGCCCCTTTTATCTTTTCTAGCTGCGATGTCATTTGAGCGATTTGCTCATCTTTGGTTTTCACCATTTGTTCATTCGCTGCTTTCAATTGTGCCAATGCCTCTGCCAATTCTTTCTATTTCTGGATCGTAGTTTGGTCGATCCTTGATTTTCCGCTTGCAATTGTTGGGTT
The DNA here is from genome assembly GCA_000404065.3 of Pinus taeda. NCBI lineage: Eukaryota > Viridiplantae > Streptophyta > Pinopsida > Pinales > Pinaceae > Pinus > Pinus taeda. The sequence goes on along the minus strand of APFE031546004.1, from coordinate 4,905 downwards.
AATTGATTATTCATTTTCTGTTGTATCAGCAACTGCTCCTCTACTTGCGCTGCCCTCTACTTTGTCTCGACCAATTCTGTCTGTAATGTGGAGATTTCTTCGTCCTTATTCTTCAATAGAAGGCTTACCTCCGATGATTTGTCGATTGTTGCTGCCGAATAGGCTCCAGCATACTGTGACAACTTTGTTAGATCATCGGAGGGGTCCAATTTCTCCTTCAATACTACATTACCTGTGACCCTTTGCTCTGGAAAGATAGAAGTTTGATCAATCCTTCGTCCTTTCCTTGATTGCTTTACAACCGCTCTATGCCTCGGGCTGTAGAAAACATCCAATGGAGGAATATCTTCTACCTGCAGAATGATTTGATCGGTGGGATCTTTTGGAATTATCTCAACATCCTTAGACTTAGGTGGGTTGCTGGTTCCACTTAGAACCTGAGATGAAGTATCGTCTTGCATGTCGCTAGTCTTAGAAGTGTCTGCATCTTTTGAGCCTTTTACTCCACTGATGATAGAATCAAACTGTTGCCATTCCTGGAGCAATTTAGGGTCTGTGGTAGTGTCTACATTGGCATCAGTGGTGGTTTGTTGCCTTTTATCAGTTTGAGACTCCTTCTGTACTTGTTCCTGCTCTTTCTTCTTATGCTCCTCTTGTTCCCTCTGTTGCTTATCCTCATGCTCTTTCTTCAGCTGTTCGTCCTGCTCCTTCCTTTGCTTTCCCTCTTGTTCTTTCCTCTGCTTTTCTTCCTCCTCCTTATTATGATCTTTTGTTATAGCAGGAGGTTCCTTTAACTGTTGCCGACCAGACTCGCTTGAGGATGTCGCTGAGGTTGTTGCTAATAAATCTAGAGGCAGAGTTTGCAACCTCTGTTCTCTAATTTTATTGAACTCAGTCAACCCTTCATCATTATATTTCATCCTAGCGAGTTCTTTAGCCTAACCTATAGTTTCAATTGAGGTGAACAGGTCATCAAACATATCTTCCTGATGCTCAAACTTTGTCAATTTGGCTTGTTCTAATGCGACATAGGAAACTAGCTTTGGATCAAATGCCCTATTTGGGATTGTGGCCAGAGCTAAAGATTGAATCTTTGTGGCTTCCTTTTCTACATTTTTGAGATCATGTAACGTAAAGACACCACACCTCAAGGGAAAAGAGGGCCAGCCTCTTTTCTTTTCTTTTTTGAGAGTCTGTGTAGTACTCTCAGCCGTAATCTGATAAGTGATTTCTCTTGCTAGCAGCTTATCTGGGACATATAAAGGGAGAACATGTGGGTTGGCTTGGCTACCGTAAACTCTGATATAGGTAAATTTCTCTTCTCCAAACCAACTTGCCACTGCTGGTAAATCAAAGGAATATTGATAGGAAATCTTGGGAATGGGTTTATCAAAAATGGAATAGTAAATGGGCACCATAAAGCCATTGCAGATTTGATACAGGTGGTTTTTGTAGGAAGACTTCCACAATTTTTGGTGATATATATGAATGGGCGAGGGGTCCTGTGCGGTCCACCTCCAACCGAGAACAGGAAATTCGGAATTGAAACATAATGTGTCTAAGATATATGCACTATAGTAAAATGGGGGGATTTTCCTTTTAGTGACCACAGTCTTATTTCTAAAATCACGAACAGATACTGCTAGTTTATCCGAGAGAATAGTAGCCTAATCCATAATTATACTGTTTACTACTGCCTCCATAAGAGGAACCATTTATATGGTAAAACTAGCAGAGTCATGCAATCCCCATAGCCTACACATCATTATTCCCGCATAACAATAAGGAGAAGCCAAGGAATCAACCGAGTACTTACCGGAAGATTCATGTTTGTGCTTGTTCGGATTTTGTCTCCAATCCTTGATGGGTTCGGATTCAATTTCATTTTCGCTTGCAAACTTTTCCAGGAAGTCTTTGTTATATATTTTCTCTGGCTTGGGCAAATGATACATTTTCCTTAGGTCATCTGCCTTGAACGATCCGAAAATCCTCCCATCTCTGGTGCTGAAAGTTCTGTCCAAGATTGGGATTTCTTCAATCGCACATCGCACAACGTCTGTGTATGGGAGAATTTTCTCCCTGGTTGCTATTCTGTGAAGGAAAGAGTCGGCTAAATCTTTGAGAGTACAATCAGACTTCCGTAGAAAATCCGCGCTAGCTTCTGTTGCCTTCTTCTGTGGTTTCTCGGCTTCAATTAAGTCGTAAGTGCCTTGCCAAGTAACTCTGGTGAGACCCGTGCATGTAGTATCAGAAATTAGGCCTTTCTTCTTGTTTACAGCAGCTTGTCCTGTGACTGGTGGAGTGAAAGCACCTGCAGTCTTCTTTGATTTCTTTCCCATCATGCTCAAACTCCTGTATATGAATGAATTCTGCACAGAGAGGCAATTGTGTGTAATACAGAGAGATAACAATGAAAGCTTGCAAGTGACAATAACATATGAATAGGTGCGCAATAAGATATTCAGCTTTTAAAACGGGCGCGGAGACAATCCATAGAAAGATTTTAAGACATGATTCCATTAATTGGCCGTATAAAACTTGTCATCCTTTAAATGCCCATTAAATCGTTATTCGGGCGAATAATCCCCTTAAGCATGTAATGGATGTTTTGACGGCTGAGCGCAAGTGATTAAGCCTTAAATATGAATGAATTGAGCTATCTCATCACTTAACGGCTTTTTATCGAAAACCGCGCTTTATCACATCGCATCGGGTGTACGACAAGCGCGCCTTAACGATGAGTATTGGGTACTGCCGATCGCCGAATGTGATATCGCATCGGCGAAAAGCTTTGTACGCATCAAGACTCAAGTGGGAATAGACCGCCGATCGCCGAACGCCGAACGCCGATGGTGCATTGGATCGGGGCAAATGACATAGGGCGCTTTGAGGCATGCATTGAATATTGTCGATCGCCGATTGCGATATCGCATCGGCGGAAAGCTTTGTGCCGCTTATGTATAATTCTTATGTCATTGCGATATGCGATCTTGCGATCGCTTTATCGCAATGACCAAGATTCACTTTATTTCTTTAAATGGGTTTGTTCAAAAAGGGTTTTATAACATGCATTCATTTGATTATCGAACTTTTTGAACAATAAAAGTATTGATATCAATTTCTCTTTAAAGGGACCCATTTCATAAGTTGATGTTTTATGAATAAAAATGATATGAAATGGGGGGTTGTTTGTAGAGCACAACAATTGGCGATTCGCTGGAAGAACCAGTTATCTCTGGAAAAATAAAAAATACTTAAGCTTTTTTGAAATAGAGTTTCAACTACAAGGGAAAATTCTGATATAACTAGATATTTATGCATTCTGAATATCATGAAACTAATTTTGCTAACTTCCTCCTTTTGCTAACTTGAAATAGGTACATTTTAAGTCTCAAATGGGCCTTTATTGGTTTATAATGATAAAAATAGAAAATCTTTCCAAATCAACCTTTATAGTAAACTCGTCTGTCATAGGTAGAGCCTCTGCTGCCAGTAAACATTTATAGTTTCGACAGGGACACCTTTAAACAATGTAATTGTCCATTGTCCCATCCAATTAAGAGTGTGATTATCAGAATGAATTCAAAACATGTTTTCATATTTTGTTCATCTTTATTTTTTCTGTCATTGACAGGATAAAAAGCCATTGCCCTGGTTTGGTGGCCAGCTGTTGACAACGTCACTCACTGGTAGTAATCTAACTAAACAAGCTAGCTTGTGATGAGACTCCTTGTCTTGCAATTTCAAGCCATTACCCTGTTTTGGTATGCAGTATTGGTAATGTCAGTTAAACTATTTCCCTATGAACATGGTAAGCAGGCTTGTAACAAGACCTCTTATCTTTAATATCTTATATTTTAGAATTACACTCTTAATAATCACAAACTTTAATGAATGGGATGAACAATCTTTTCCTTAAGAGTCAATGGATGACAGGTTAAGAGTTGAAGATGCTGAATTTGAATTGGCTTCTATCTTTGATATTGATAACCTTTTGAGACCAATTTGAAAACAGAAAATGATTTACATTACTTCTATGCTTTGGGAGGAGTACACCAAATTTAAATTGTGGTTTCAGAATACAATGATACCTAATTTCCCAAAAATTATCCCTTTCGGTTAAAAGTTCTATTGTTTGAAAGCAAATATTTATAATACTTCTGTGAGACAACTTTTCAAACATAGAAAAAGGTCAATGGAAGATGCCTTTAAACTTTATTTCCAAAAAATCCTACAAACTATAAAATCCTACAGAAATGAAAGGAGAAGGGGTTACCTTCTCAATTGAAGAATTTTTTTAAGATAAGGCCATTAACAGGGAGAGAATCCCTCAAACCTGCTAAATCTTGCAATACAAAGGTCGAATGGCCTACCTTCTCACAAATCTGAAATGGTCCAAGCCACAACTTCTGGAACTTGGTGTGTTTGCCCTTGTCTTCATGGGCTTTGTCCCATTTCAGAACTAAATCACCGACTTGGAATTGTTTTGAACCAGATGAGACTGAATCAAAAGCTTCTTTGATGATTTGTTGATGTTTGGCATGGGTATGCTTGGCTTTTTCTCTTTCTTCTTCTAGTTTTAAAATTTGGTCATATCTAAGATGAATAGAAGAGGAAGGAGCTTCCTCAATGAACTGCACTAAGGCTAAAGAAGGAAGAACAAGGTTTGTGGGCAGTATTGCTTCTTTTCCATACACAAGATTAAACGGAGAGGTTCCTATGAAAGCTTTCTGTGTTATCCCATCAGCCCATAATGCAAACACTAAGGATTTGTGCCAATTTCTATGATTTTGTTCGATTGTTCGCTTGATGATTTTGATTAGATTCTTATTAGTGGATTCTGCTAAACCATTACCCTGGGGATAGTAATTAGCAGAATACTTTAACTTAAATCCTCTCTTGATA
>APFE031545997.1:38258-50289 GCA_000404065.3 Pinus taeda | reverse complement strand
TTTGCCCTTTTATTTTTCGGAACTTTAAGATAATGAATTACTAAAATATTCAATCACTTTTTATTTTTCAAACATTAACATTAATATAATGGATTACTAGGAAAATAATAATATAATGTATTAAATATTAAAACATTTTCCTTCGTATAACTGGTAGCTAAGTTATTCAACAGCCCGTGTAGGGTTACCTGAAATCACAGAAACTATTATATAAAAGGACAGCCACAACATTATGTCCCACTATGAATGTGGGACAATGATGTTTGGATGGGTATGATTTTGTCTTTTACCGATATTTTGAATGGGTACAAGAATTAAGTAAATAGTGTTCCCCATCAATCGTCTAAATTTAAAATCATGGTGCATCTTGGAATTTTTAAGATGTTTGAAGATAAGGAATGAATGATTTTATAACATCTTATCAAAAAGATATATATTTGATGTCAATTTCAGAATAAGAGATAAATATTTTTGAAGAATATTTAGTATTTTTGTTTTTATCAAAATGAAATGAACAAAATAATATTCTTTATGATTTAGGAATAAAGCTATATATGATTTTGGTATTTTTTTTTTTTCTAATCGAGAGGCGTCTATAATTGAGTTACAAATATTTATATAAAAAAATTATAATTAAATATATTGGGAGTGATTATAGATATAAATAATAAAAATATAAATAGTTTAAATGAAATTAAATTAAGGAAATTAATAATATACTAGAAAAATAAGTTTAATTTAAGCATAGTTTAAAAATTTTATAAATTAGCTTAGAAAATAATAGAAATTTTGACCCGATTATGATAAAATTTCTCGGAATTTTTTTACAATTTAGCTTGGAAAATAATGGAAATTTTGGCAAGCTTATGATAAAATCCAACAGGTTTTTTTGAAAATCTGGGCTAAGTTGTCAAATTTCAAGATTTTGGGTGCCCCGGGGGTTCTTGATGGTGCTAACTCCATTTCCACCATCCAACAAATGATTCAAACACTCCAACATTCTGATGTTTAAAAAAAAAAAAAAACTAGATTCGGGCAAGAAATTTGTCATCTGGGCAAATTTGTGGCGTCGATAGACATCACCTTTAATCTATGGCTACTTGTTTTGTCAATCTAGGATATTTTCGATGTCAAAAATGCTTTGAACTCCCTAACCACCTTTTACTTCTCAAGGGACACTTATACCATTGCCAACATGAAGTTCAACTAGAAGAAACCCCTAGAAGCTCACGTTTTCACAATGGGTTTGTTCAACAAGTCATGTTTTTTTTTGTTTAATTTCTCTGTATTTGGATTTATGGTCCGATTAAATCAGTATAAATCCATCTTAATCATGGATCTACCAAGGACCGAGAAAGATCAAATTTCTTGATAGGTAAACTTTTTTAGAGTGCAAAACTTGAAAAAATCTGTGCACTTAAATAAATTTAATCCCTCTAGGGGCTTTATATGTGTGTGTATGTGTGTGTGTGTAAAGCCCCTAGAGGGATTAAATCTATTTAGGAGCAAAGAGTTTTTCAACGTATAAATGGATACAATGGCTTGAAAGTCCCCTTGGGCATTTGAATTGTGTAGACTACACAACCTATATTTGCAATTTCAAGAGATCTTTGATAGATTTTAGACTTAAAAAAGAAAAGAAAAAAATATTGTAAAATAGTGAGATTACTTTACATGTTTTAACTATTTTTTTTTCAATCAATTTATATAATATATGGATATATGTATAATTGACAATGAAATATTTTACTTGATACAACCATTGAAATATCGTATTTATGATTGCATGGTCCATATTAAGGATTTTTTTATATATATTTTAAATAACAATATACCAACTACAATGTCAATATTTATTTTGACCTAATGATTATTTTTATTATTAATAATATATTTTTAATGTCACATTAGTTTTCTATTAAGAATTGAATGAATTACATGTCACTCTTTTCTCTTACATTTCTCTCTTATTAGGAAATAGCTTAATTATTTTATTTTAATTCCTTCTTCCTTTTGAATACTGAAATATTTTACTATGCTCAACATATATACAATGGGAAAATATATCATTACTCAGTTATCAAATCAGTAGTGGGGACAACCAATAGTTGTTATTTGTGAGTGTAGACCTATTCATCATTGTCATTCAAGGAAAACCACACCACCTGGAATTACCCGTTAGTGGTCCTTAAGAGGGCGGGATTTCCCTCGAGATGTGTTTGGGTGGGCATACTCCAATCCCAAATATTCTCTCTCTCTATGCAATTCTTTTCAACTCGGACAAGCTTTCCCTCAAGATGCCTTTGGGTGAGCATACTCCAATCCCAAATATGCTCTCTCTCTCTATACAATTTATTGAACTCTTATATTGAAATGTTTATAAGGAAAATATAAGATTTTTTATTTTTAATTACTTTATCTCTCTAAATTTGATATAAAATTATGTTACTTAACATAAACATGGAAATATTTTATTTATAGTTTTGAGAGTAAAAGTGAAATACTTTTATCACATACCATTGTAATATTAATAATGAATGGAGCAAGAATAGTGAGAACAAGCATAGTAAGATCAAAATTAACGATGTTTGGATGATTTTAATTATTTAAAACTAGCCAAATATGTATATTAATTTCTATTTGTATTATTTTTAGTGTTTTTTATTTAGAACATATTTTTTTATTTCTATTTTAAAGGGATATTTGTCAATTCAAAGTTGAGCATAAAAAGAATTTCACATCTCCCTCATACTTTTTACAAGTTGAAAACCATAGGGGTAGAGTACATATGCCTTCGTAGACTTAACAATCAAATCACTGTGCTAAGGTGGGTCCCTTGTCCCACAAATCAAGGGGTCTCATACACCAATTTGGTGTTTGGCTTGGTTGTGACCTTAAAATTAGATAATAATAATAATAATAGTTCATATTGGACTTTAAAATGTATCTCTAAATGAAATAACTAGAAACTCCATTGAATATATGTATGCAGAGTTGATAAAAAGGAGAATTAAAAATTGGTAGACAAAAGACATATAAGAATAAGCATAAAATTAAAAATAAAAAATAAAATAAAATAAATAAATAAATAAAACACAAAAGTCCAAAATATCAACCAATGGTACTGAGAGGAACATTATGTCCAATGATTCATGAGATAATTCCAACTTTTGAAAAATTTCGATAGCATTTTCCCTAAATGGGAGAATAATGTCTTGAGTGTGAATGCTCCCCAACTAAACGGGAAGTCGTCTCCAATGGCAATGTCAAAAGTATTGAGACTTTCACAAGTGACAAGTAAAATGGAGCAATTAGGGTCCAAGTAAAGAGGAGAAATTCATAACATAGATGATGACAAAACAATAGAGATATTATAATATCTTGATTGAGAATATTTTGAGGTAATGGTTAATAAAATATTTCCATTTTGTATTCTTATTTAATTTAAAATCTTTGAGAACATTTTTGATGTTATTATTTTTCTGTCATAATATTTTTATAAATATATTTTTATGGTTTTTTTGTAGCCGCTGCAACAACCCCTCCAAAATTTCAAGCTCTTCAAAATTTAGGAGCCCCTTTTACCTTTCAGGAGTTGTCCTCATCCTAAGAATCTGTTTAAAAGCTCGAAGGACCAGAAAAGTCTCGTAAGAACCCAAGGCTTCCTTTCAAGTCAATCTTAGTTGCAATCTGGTCCAAGTCATCTAGTCACAGCCACATAATGTGACCTTTCCTTCACTTTCGACTAGTGCGACCCATTCGACCCGGCCAACCCAAGTCGCATAGATTGCATAGGGAATATCTCTAAAAATTGAAACCCTTGCAACCTATGCGACTGCACAACCAATAGTTCGCTAGGTCGCAAATCACAGCCACCACAGCTACGTGACCCTTGCAATCTAGTGACCTTCGGAGGTCACACAGGTTGCAAGGTCGCACTCCTTCCCTGCTCCGGGACTTGCAACCCATGCGACCCCCACACATGCGACCAAAACTATTTATATTGGTCGCCCAAGACTCATTTTGTAACGATTCTTGGGTTGCACGAGAGACGAGGGAGGTTTGCAACCAGGACGCGCACATGTTTTCTCCAAGTAGGCAACCTTTCCTCTTCCCCTGTAATCATTTTCTCCATCCAAGTGGTGCCCTCTTCCATTCTAACCCTACATATTCCAACCCTAAGGGGTTTTATCTACATTTCAACTTAATTTTGGACCACAAACCTCAAATCAATGCCTCTAGCCTCATGAAACCCCTTTTTCTTTCCTAACGGTCATTCCTCGGCCTTAACCACCCCTGTTTTCTCCTGTGAGCCTCGCCATTTGGCCTTTAGTAATTCTAGCCATCTCCCTATGTCTCAAGTTGCATTTTTTAACTTGCCCAGTGCATAGGTCACACAACTAATAGTCGCAATAGCCTACATCTCAAAACCGATGAGACCTCGCAATTGGTGCGACCCCGCGACCCATGCGAACCCGCGACTAGTGCGACCGCGCAACTGACGCGACCCCCACAACTCCTCTCTGCTTCTGAGTCTCTAAGTCACACTTCTCTCCTTGAGATCCCTGTGACCTACCCAAAAGCCTCCTCACAACATATGGAATTGATTGTGTTTAAGCAATCTATTTTATTTTCATGCTGTCACTCTCATCATGGGATTGTTTTTTTGACATGCTAGGCAACGTAGACCTCAACTACATTTCCATATCATCTTTCAAATATGAGATGGCACCCCCAACTATAAAGGCCACTCATAGAAGCTCAGGGAGTAGTTCACTAGAAATATATCAATATGAGGAGCCACCTATCTATGGAGACATGACCTACAATTTCAATAAAAATACAAGGCTGTCCTGGTACAACATTTATGAAGAGTTTGCCAAGATGAACATATCAAAAACTTAGGAATAATTCCCATTGTACCTTAATGTCAAGAGGTATAAACTTCACAAGATAGTGTCACACCCTCCCATTTTTCCATGTGTTGAAACTATTGATTGGATCCTCAAAAACAAAAATATAGATTCATGGAAAATGAGGGACGATACTGGCTCACCCTTACCAATGATCTCTTCTATGAATATTGCCATCTACTAGACTCCCTGAGAAGCAGGAGACTTTCAACACCCGATGGCTCTCCAGCTTTGTGATTCCTACCAAAGACATCCTGAGGTAATGGTGGCAAGACCCGCCTAAATTTCAGGTTAGAACAGGTGTACAGAAGAAATGTTTATTAACTAGTTGCCACCATGATGTGCCGCTAGTATGGAAAAGAAGGTTGTGATGTATTCGACAATACCTAGGTCCATCTAATGTACATTGTCGCCACCCGTGGAACAATCTTCAACTAGGAAAGCATTCTTGTGTCGGCCCTAAGGAAAAACATCATTTCACCAAAGTAGCCACCAAAATTCTACATGGCTTCGTCCCTCCTATATGTCCTCTGCGCAAGATGCCATTTCGATAACTAAAGCTATAAATGGGATACATCAGAAGCTAGCCTCATGCACCACCATTACAAGGTCTTCTGGGACACTGCCTGTAAGGGTATGATAGATGTTATTTCCAAGTATACTATACCATCCACTATTTGGGGAGGAGCCATTCTGCATGTGAAAGAGGGCCATGGAAACCATTTTCAAGGTGGCACATTGGTTCCCCATCTAGCAAGGTACATTCATTAGAGTTTTCGGAACCCATAAGGACCCTCATGCTCTACCCAGGTTTGTCACGGATAAAGTACTCTTGTTAGAAGCATGCTACCAGATGACGCAAGGTTTCTCAAGGGTACTAAGCAAATGCAAGAAGAAACCATGGTCGACTTTCCCTCTCGTCATTGGAGCATATGTAGTTGAGAACTTCAAGCAACTAGAAGAAGAAGTTAAGTTTTGAAGGGTAGTCACTTTTTAACCCTCAACTATCAAACGTAAGATGTTGATAAAGTTGTGGTTGCCCACTACAAGAGGGAAAAATTTATATGGTCATATTCACACACTAGACAGGATCATGAAAATGGGGTCAAGAATTGGTATAACACCACTAGGGAACTCAACCCTAGTGAGAAACATGCAAGAGATGAGGAGCTCCTCGAATGCTCACAGTAAAATGTTAGTCTTCAAGAGAGATCCTCCACCCTGAAAAAGAAACAACAGGAGACACAGAAATCCAACAGGAAATCCGAGAAGCGGAAGGAGAAAGAGGTCGAAGATATCCCAAGCGACCTAGAAAAGAAGGATGATAACGAAATGCTGGAACAAAGGAATGCAACCCTGGAAAATAAGACACAAGAGATCAAGAGAGAAAGGGTGCAAGAGCTCAAGCAATCTCAAGAGTCTAGTGACTGGGCTATCTCGAAAAGAAGAGGCAATAGGAAGAGGAGGAAAAGAAGAAACAACTAGAAGAAAAGTAGCGGGAGGAACGAAGGGCCCAGGAAGAAGCATAAAAATAAAGGTAGAAAGAAGAATAGAAATCCAAAGAGGAGGAAGAGAAGAAGAGACGAGAACAAGGGCTAAAGGAGCAAGAAAAAAAACTTAAGCAGGCCAAAGAGCTCAAGAAGCAACAGGTGCTACCAGAACAAGAGAGGAAGCAGCTAGAGGAAGAACTAAGGAAGAGTAAGGAAGAAGAATGAAGAAATATTGAATGGGTTGAGACTAGTAAGACATTTGAGCTGGACAAGGAACAAGGTGAACTAGCCCCACTAAATGTTCCTCCTTCTACTCCCCTCACTGGAGGGTACCTTCCCTTACAAGAGCTAGGATTCTCAGAGGAGCAAGAAGAAGAAGTCCTAGATCTCACTAAGCTCACCTTTGACCAAGTCAACCTCAAAATCATGTAGGAGAGGAAAAATTATTATGGTATAAACCCAATAGATCCCTTATCGGTCACCACAGCCAAGGAGATTGTGCTTGACACCATTATGGATCTTCATATGATCATCTCAACTAGGATGATTTTTGTGACCGCCACCGAACATAATGTGGCCTGGATGAGAAAATAGATCAAAGACCTTCATAATGTGCTTTACACATAAGAGAAAAGGGTCCTAGAGAAGAACAAGAGAGAAAGAGAGCGGAAGAAGAGAATGCGACCCTCCATTTAATTCACTCCAACACAATGAAGTTCTAGGAAGAAATCAAAGGAGAGGCGAACACCCTTGGGGAAGCCATGGCAATGGTCTACGAAGAGATGTCAAAGTTACACCACACAGTGGTACCAATCTTGGATATACACGCTCACATAAAAGAGAGAGTTGTTATGCTGAAGGAAGTCATGGTCACTCTAGATAGTATGCATCAATGATTCTTCAAGTACCCAGGAGCACTAGCGGTAGTCCCAAAGAAGGATTAGATCACTATGCAAAAAGCTAAGGTCCATCTATGCATGAAGATTCAGTCAAAGGACAAACTAGCCAAAGATGTGGACAGGGTGTTGGCTTCATACATACACCTTTCCAGCAGTCTAGAGTCTATGATCGAAATTCATGGAGTTCTTTCCATCAAGGAAGTTGGACATGTAAGGAAGCAAGAAGATATCTCACGGGAAGTGCAGGCATTCGTTAACACATATAGATAGGTATCCCTTTCAAAATATTTTCCTATTACAAAGGATAATATCACACGCTATGTGGTGGAACCAGTAAGAATGTACACCAAACTAGTAACCTTGAGTAATTAGGTGAACGCCAAGAGGACCACCCTCATACAAGATGCCATCGAATTCCTATACAGAAATAATGAAGAGCAACCACAGATCACCCCCATTTCAACCGAATACAAGTTTTGGCGTGCATACCTAATGGAGCAACTCAACCTGGATAATCATGAACTCACTATTGTTAAATTGATAGATTAGATTATAAGCTTATTTTGTGATTTTTGGCAATTAGATAGGATAGGACATTTTTGGAATGTAAAGAGTCACAAGGAAGTCCAAGAGTAACCAGGTAATTGAAAGGTCATGAGGAAGCCAAAGAGTCAGGGGTAGGTCAAGAGCTGCCCTCATTTTATAAATACACCCTCATGACTCATTGTAAAGGACTTTTTAGTTGAGGACTTTTTTTGGGACAATATTGTTTGGGAGAACTTATGCTCTTCTAATTGATGCAAGGAGTGATTTTTATTTCCCACTATTGGGTTCCACAAATCTTTTATGAAGTGATGCCATGAGTATTTTTCACTTGATGGATCAGATGTTCCTGAGAGTTATTTGATACACGATCTGTTCATTATTGTTTCATACTACAAGCCTTGTTTTACTACACATGGATGGTATATGATTTGCTAACTCTATGCTTATATTGGTGAATTGTTTTGATGTTATTGGCATAATATTATCATAGGTTGTGTGTTTACTTATGCTTATATATGTTTGATTACTATGAACTACTTTACAGTTGTTAAGCACTTTATTTTATGGACATGAGTCTTATGTGAAGTATGCTGACAATTAATTTATGTAAGGTTTATGTTGTTTATAATGTATCTATTCATGGTATGCACATTATAAGATGTTTGTTGATTATTTCCTTGTATTTATTGAAGTTCATGCATTCAATTGAGCCCACATTCTACTTTTGTTTGGAGCAAGCTTAACTCATTTGGGCAACATCTAGGCCTACATACCAAACGAGATCACTAAATCAAATGGTGCAGGGTGTAATTTGGATCCTACACCCGAGAGATCCCCTTTATTGTTGGCGAACAATCCTGGTCCCTCAATAGATTTGGTGCTAGAAGGAGGGCAATGGTAGGTACCAATACACACCCTCACGCTGAAACTTCCCATCAATCTAGTAACCAACCACATCCCCCCATGCCTTCTAAAATACCATATATCCTCTCTTACGGTCCATCTTTCACAAGGCCCAAACAAGAAGTTTCCCAACTTTCCCCTCTTGAAGATGTTCAGGGAGGACTGGAACCCCCTTTTCGAAGTCACCAACAAGTAGCTCAGGGCTATGCACCTTATTACTCGCCAGCTTTCCATGGGTTTGAAATTCATTCCTACCACTAACTCCCTATCCAACCCTTGTGCCTCCATGCCTCATCACACTCGTCAAGGCATCCTAGTTAATTCCATATCGTAGTTAAATGGGCTAACTCTCAATGATTATGCAGACGCTATTAAAAGGCTCTCCATCGAGCGTTGGATAGCCCCCTAGAAGATGAAGGAGAGGACCCCAAGAATACACTCATCGGGGGAAACAACCAGTAGTGACAGGGAGGAACATAGGGAAACAATCAACGATGCCCAAAAGATACGCTTGTCAACAACTAACCTCTGAGAGAGAATATTGAAGGGACCCTAGGGTAGGGGATTGTGGATCATCTTAGAGACCATATAACTTCTACAATAATCAATGGCTTCTAAGATTTTAGGGGAACCTGAGGAATTTAAGGAATGCGAGAAACACCAGAGACCTAGGACACATCAGATTTTCTCGAGGGGGAAGGTAGGCACTGTCCACATACCAGCGGAGGGTCAGGCACCGATAGTGAATCAAAGGGGAATAAAAATCACCTCATATTTCCTCCCCTGCCTAGAGGCAATCATTGTTATCCTTTGGCCTGGATTTCTCAATCCCCGTTAGGCATCAGGGACCAACTTCATAACATGCCCCACCATCCTGAGAAACACCTCCTGAAATTTGACCCCGAAAAGGGAACCTCGGTTGATGACCATATTAGCAATTTCTACCTAGCCTTGCAAATGATGAGGGTCCAATACGATGACGTGGCTTACTGCCTTTTTCCTTAAACTTTTGAAAATAAGGCTGCCACCTGGTATCGGTCACTACCTATAGCCTCAATCCGAACATGGGAAGAATTCCAAAAAACCTTTCTTGATAATTTTTTAAAACAAGACACCTTCTATGCTCCTCACTGAGCTTAGTACATTAAAGTGCCATAAGAAGGATAAGATGAAAGATTTCAACCAATTATTTACCACTATTTTGAATAAGTTCCCAATAGACATGGCCCTTGATGACTCCATCACAATCGATTATTACACTAGATCCCTTCCGTGGGACATTGTCGTGTTTAACCCCACCCTAGTAGAAAAAATTGCTACAACCATAGAAGTTGAAAAATATCTACTATTTATCGACGCCCTCAAGCATGATTCGCAAGAGGAGGAAAAACCATCCACTAAGAAAAAGCAAGCCTTGACCAGTAAACCTATTGATAAATACAAATATTCCTTTGATTTCAAAGGATTAGCCAAATCTTTAAAGCAGTTGACTAATGAGGTGTCTAAATTGAAAAGGAAGACTAGGGATACCTCCACAGGGGGGAAACCCACCAAACCTTTTTTCCGAAAGACCAACAATCCCCCCTAAGAAACCTCAAGGATCCAATAGGAACTTCAATGTGGAAGAACTAGGAAAGGACAATTTCTGCACTTTCCATCTAGCCTCTCATTTTGAGAAGACCTACCCCTAGTGGCTCCATAACATGACCATCGTAGTAACCCAACTCCTAGAAGACCAGGCCATAGGAGAGGGTGAGGAAGAAACTAATGATCATAAAGAGGAAGCCTCCCCTCCCAACGATGATGCTCCTTCTGCTGTGCTAGCCTTCGAAGTCATCCAAGAGAGAGAGGTTTTGACCACTCAAGAGGCCATCATGGGGAACACCCCTTCCCCGAAGCCTCCCAAAACTTATAGCCTCAGGAGTAAGGGACCTATATCAAACTCCACACTAGAAGATAAAAAAAGGGCTTTGTTAAGAAGGATTATTCCATCCACTAACAGTAAGCGACCATCCACCCCTTCCTCCAGAGGGGCACCTAGACAAAGAACTAAATAATCCCCGATGAGTGGAAAAGGAGACACATCCGTACCTAAAAGTTTGACTAAAGGGGTTGTAGCTAAATCCAGCTTATCCTCGCAACCCTCATTGGAAGGTACTTCATTCGTAGACTTGGAATATAATATCATCGAGGACACGAAGAAGACGTGAGCCAACATCTCATTGTATGAGCTATGCAAGTTGATCAACCAATGCGAGTTAATCGTCAAAGCCTTCGTCGCCTCTCTCGCTGCTTCAAAACCCTCCTCGTCAGCTAGGAATAACCCCTTAGGCTGATCCCAAGCTTTGATTGACCTTCAAGCCATTGTAAATGCTGCCAATGCAAAATCGAGAGGTTCAACCCCTCCTTTCCTTTGACCATGTTGTAGCATTTTTTTGGTTTTGATAAGTTAGAATAAAATAGTCAAAAAATATAGAATATTTGAAAAAATGTTAAGTTAGGATATGGACATAACAATATTGAATAAAATGTTAGTGAATAAAATCTTGATGATGATGTCCATATCAAAGAAAATGTTAGGTTAGATGTTCTAAAAAATCAAAGACAAAAAGAAAATGTTAGGTTAGAAAGAAAAGAAAACAGATAAACTTTGAAAGTGAGCAAGTCTAAATGCCACTAATATTGTTTCTGCAAAATAATGGTTGTGTGCAGCTTGTCATAAATGCCACAACCCATGACAATCAAACTATTTAATCTTGACTGCTTCATGCTTTAAATTTGATGTTACAGTTAGAGAATAAAGATCTGGCCAAACTGTTTAATCTTGGCAGATCAGTAGTTAGGTAGAGCATAATAAGGTGCTCATTAGTTTAATCTAAGCCCTTGGATGTTATAAGGTTAGAATTAGATAGTTTGATTTTGTAAAATAAAAAGAAAGGAAAAGGGTTTGCTAGCTTAAGATAAATTAATTAACTTCCCTCATCCCTATTCATCCCTATATTTACAAATTTTCCCCTTTCCACCTCATACAGTTCATATTCATTCATTTTCCATAAAAACCCCTTTTCCTAAGGTTAAAATCCTTTTTGTCTAGGAAAAGTGAAGGCCCCATGCTAAATCCATTTTTACCCAAAAAACTCACAAAAAGTTGTTTAGCCTAAGTATTAATGTATATGTGTGAAAAGCAAATAACTCATAAAAAGCATTATACTTAGTCTATTTTCCCTTATGCATATTTCATATTAACACTAACTTTAACATATTAAACCCATAAAAAAAA
>APFE031545991.1:0-22023 GCA_000404065.3 Pinus taeda | reverse complement strand
ATGGTCCAGAGGTTTTGTCCAATGAGTAGTGTCCATCCCATTTTTGCAGCAAGAGCTTAAGAAAAGAGATTTAAATCTTTTAATCCCCAACCTCCCCATTTTTTAGGTAGAGCAATCTTATTCCAACTAACCCATGCAAAAATCTTCTTATCTTGATGATTGTTCCACAAATATCTGCTGCATATATGTTGAAGGCAGGCAAGGATACTTCTGGGAATCCATGCCGAAGCCATCCAGAAAACAGGTGTGACCTCCAATACAGATTTGATGAGCACTAATCTTCTTGCTATAGATAATAATTGATGACACCAATTTGATAACCTTTTCTCCAACTTAATGACCAACCATATCCAATCAACAATTTTTTGACACAGGGGTTTGATCTAGAACCCCGAGTATTTAAAACCCTGATCAAGTGGGAGGATGCTATATGGGAAGTTTTGTTGTTCTTATCGAGACTCTTGGATGGAAGTGTGGGCTAAGGTTATAGTGGATTTTCCTTGGTTAGCCATCATGCCTGTAGCTCGAGAGAAAAGGGAGAGTACATTAGCAAAGGAGGTAGAGTCTCGTATGCTACCATAAAGAAAAATGAGAATGTCATCGACAAAAGGTAGATGAGTGGGGTAACATAGGTTATTCAATTTTAGTCAAAACAATAAACCATTTCTCTTTGTCTGTGCAAAGAGCTGACTGACTCCTTCCATGACAATAAGGAAAAGAAGGGGAGATAGGGGGCATCCTTATTTGAGTCCCCTCTCGAGATGAAAGAAATGTGAAGCAGATGCATTGATGAGTACACTGAAGGAGGCTGAGGTGATGCAAGACATGATGCATGTGATGAAATCATGGGGGAAGCCCAGATGAATGAGAGGAATTTTGATGTAAAGCCAGCTAACACGGTCAAAAGCTTTTGCTAGGTCAATCTTTAAGATGATTCCCTTTAGCCTTTTGGTCCTAATCGAGTGTATGGCCTCTTGAGTAGTGCCAATGGCTTCATGAATCTGTTGATTTTGAAGAAAAGGAAATTTCTCGAGTGATATATGGAGAGAGAGGATGGGCTTGATCCTATTGGCAATAATCTTTGCAATGATTTTGTAGAGACAATTGCAGAGAGAGATGGGGCGAAATTCATTGAAAGATGATGGAGAATTAGACTTGGGTATAAGAGCAATGAAGGTGGAGTTAATGAAAACATGCAATTTTCTAGTGGTCCTGCATTCCTCCACTATTTTGAGCAGGTCTTGTACCAAGAGTTCATTAAAGCCCTGATAAAATTCAATAGTCCATCCTTATGGCCCTGGACTTTTATATTTTTTTAACTATTTTAGGGCCCCCTCAAGTTTAGCAGTTGTCACTGGTGAGGTGAGATCATCTGCCATATCTTCATCCACAAACTGAGGAAAATGACCGGCTACTTGAATAATGTCTGCTAGATTGGACCCAGGAGGGGTTTTGTAGAGATTCTGAAAATGAGAGGTGCTTAGAAGAGAAAGTTTATTGAAAGTCTCTACCACACCTCCATTAGGTAAGGGTAGATTCCAAATAGTGTTAGACACCTTTCTTCCCTTGGCATAGTTCTGAAAGAATTTTGTGTTATCATCTCCTGCAAGAAGCCAAATGGCCTTGCTCTTGAGTCGCCAAGTTTCCTCTCTCTCCTTCAATATCTTATCCTTCTGTTTCTCAAGCTCAATAAGATGGGATCTTTCAATAACAGTTGTAAACCCCTTGTTACGATCATCCATTAAATCACTCAGTTTTGATTGAATCTAAGATAGGATATGATCATCCCTCTGTACTTTATCTTTAGCCTAGGTGATAGATAATTGCTTGATATGAGAAAGCTTGTGGCAGAAACCCTTAGCTAGAGATCTATGTCTCGATATGGGATTTGCTTTCAGGTAATCAGTGACCAGCTTGATGTATCCCAGATATTGTAGCCACACATGGTTGAATTTAAAGGGGGATTTAGGCTTTGAATTGGGACCAAGGATCTCCAAATTTATGGGAGAGTGATCAGATATGCCCCCAGAGCCCACCCATTTTCTATATCTATTTAGATATTGTAACAAAGGCAACTTAATCAAGAATCGATCAAGCCTTCTAGCTAGAGTTGCATCCCCAATTTTTCTATTCCTCCAAGTAGGAAGGGGCTTATTCATGGGGACATTAGAGAGGTTATGCTGCTCCAATAAATTCATCATATACCCTGATAGAGGATCTAATTGGGCCTATGAACCCCATGATTTCCCAAATCCCAGGGAGAAATTGAGATCACCCCCAAGGACAAGGTGATCATATGAAGTTATAGATAGATTGAGGAATTTGCTCCAGAAATCCTCTCGCTTATGACAGGGTCTATATATGTTAATGATCCAAAGATCCATACCAAGTTCGGTTAAGAAAATATCCATACCAATAAACCCTAATCCACCCCACGATGATATGACCTTAATGGTGCAAGGATTGTATCCAATGGCTAACCCCCCAGAACGACCCATAGCATCAAGAGCATAAAAGTGACAACCAAGTTTTAAGGATTCCGAAGATCTGGTGATGAGATCAGCATCACCAAGGGTTTCTTGCAACATAATGATATCCACAAAATTAGTATCAAATAATCTGTGCAAGGCTAGTTTTTTGGAGGCACTAGCCATACCTCTACAATTGAAGGAAAGCAACTTCATGGGGGAAACCACACTTGGGTATTCAATGCTCTAAGAACCCTGTCCGAGGAGGACTTTTTTCCCAAAAGAACTTCTACCCCAGCCTTTTGAATGGCTTTAGAGAGATAAGATTTTCGGGCAAGAGACGATTTGGTGAAAGATCTAGGGAGGGCAAGTCCCAGACCTGAATAGGAGGGTGTTTGAACTTTTGAGTGAGAGCGAGAGCGCAAATTGTATGAATGAAGCAGTTCAGACTAGTCCTTAGAGGATGAGAGAGGAATGGAGGGTGATAGTGGGAATGATGGTAGAAATTATGGGAGGGGGAATGGTGAGAGTGCAGGATATGGAGGGAGTAAAGTGCTTAAAAGATGATGAATCTTGAAATGCAATGCTAGAGTTGGATACAGAGGAGTTAGGGTGAGAGGAAAGAGGAGTACCCAATTTTCTCACAGCCTCAGCAATAACCCAGGAGCACGTCATAGGAGGAGATGGTGTCTTGTGCGAACATTCTCCAGTTGGGGGAGAAGTGGCCCGAATGGTGGCCCGGGGGATCGAAATAGGAGTATGGTCTAGAAGAGAAATTCCTTGTCCCTTTGTGGCTTTTGGTGTGATTAGAGGATTAGGTGATTTTTTGACTAGAGGGAATTCCTTGAATATATGCCCCACCTTATGACATCTTCTGCATTGAAACAAGAATCCTTCATAGTCCAGAATTTGAACCTGAGTGAAATTCCTTCACTGTAATGTGATTTTCTCCTCCAAACCCTTGCAGGTATCCAAATGAACAAAAATTCAGGCTAGGGTTGAATTCTTGGACTGAATGTAGGATTTATCATATTCAAGGTAGGTGCCGAGCATATTCCCAATCCTGACGAAAACATCCTCCAACCAATACTATATTGGGAGTGCTAGTAAATGAACCCAGAGTGGTCCAGCCCCAATCTGTTCCCTATCTGGATCGAACAATGGACCCAATGCTTAAGGAGGACCGGAGCCATCTCTATATGCCAGTATCAAGCAAGTACCAGATCTGTATATTCCTCTGAAAAATGCAGAGCAAACCACTCGCAAGGGAGGATATGAACCTTCGACAGTTCCTTGAGGGTATTTCCTCAGATTTCTTATACCTAGAGGGTCAATCTCTCCACTGAATAAGCCCTACCAAGGACAAGCCCAACCAGAACAGAGCTAGCCTTATTCGTGACTTCACCCATTGACAAACCCTCACCGAATCGGATGGTGAAATCCTTTGACGAATCGTTTACACACTTAACTTTCCGCTTACCATTCCAGGGCGTAGTAGGATGATCTTGAAGTGGGTCGGAAGGAGTGTGCGTATCCTATTGAAATTGAGATGTCGATTTAACCCTAATCACAGGTGTTTCGAAGCATCTAGCCAGGGAATTTACAAAAAAAATTGACGGGATGGAGCCGAGATTTGAAGGACCCCCATCTGTGTGATTTGTAGCTTCAGTCCTCGCTTGATCCTGAGGCGGTGGAGAGCTAGACAGATGAAGAATATCTTCCGGGGGGTTTGGCTCAAACAAGGACGAGGGCGGTGAGACCACGGTGAGCAGGTGAAGAGTACCAGGGGAGAGCGACGAACAATCCAAAGCAGGTGAGTTTATAGGGAGGGTGTCGAAATGAAGGGAGGATGTTGTGAGACCAGGGAGGGTGACCACGAGGGTGAAGCAAGACAAAGAAGACATGGAAGGTAGAGGGGAAACAAAAAACGTCGAGTTAGGTTTAGGGCTTCCAAAAATAGGTTGGTTGAGAAACGATTCCGGTGAGCAATCCACCTCCTCAAAGTCCATGTCTTCTTCCATATTCAGCAGGGAAATGGCACTGGGACTACCAGCGATAGAAGGCAGCAACAAAGGGAACGGATGTAGTCGGAGGTCTGCGGGGTAAACGGCAAGCCTGCAGTAAATCGAGAAAAAATACCCTAAACCCTTGCTAGGTAGAATATTCAGGAGCTTTGGTTTATTATATGCTTTATGGTGATCGATATATTCTTTATGATGGTTGATACATGCTATACGATGTTTTGGTATATGCTTTTTGATTTTTTGGTATATGCTATATGATGTTAGTATATGTTTGATATATATTTTGGTATATGATTTGGCATATGTTCTGGTATATATGATTTTGATGATGTTGCTATACGTA
The DNA here is from genome assembly GCA_000404065.3 of Pinus taeda. Classification (NCBI taxonomy): domain Eukaryota; kingdom Viridiplantae; phylum Streptophyta; class Pinopsida; order Pinales; family Pinaceae; genus Pinus; species Pinus taeda. The sequence continues at coordinate 17,188 of APFE031545991.1, read as the reverse complement.
CACCTGTGTATGGAGGCAAATATCGTAACGATCTATGTTATAAAGCTCCACTATGTGGTATGGGTGTCATGTCATTATGATTATGTTGTTATGTTATTAAGATATCATGTGGTTATGTTGTCATGATGTTATGATGTCATATGGATTGGAACTTAGCAGGATGATTATTGTAAATATCGTAATGAGCTGTGATATAAAGCTCCACTATGCGGTATGTTGTCATGTTGTCATGATATTATGTCTTGAGAAGATATTTCATTGTAAATATTATACCGAGTTGTGTTATAAAGCTCCATAAGCAGTGTGTATTCTTTCAGTAGGTCGTTGAGGTATATGTGTGATAGAACACTGAGGATGGTGTCCCCCAAGGGTTATGGTTCTGTAATAGTCTGATGAAAATTCCATGTAATAAATGTTAAAATCAATAATCACGGGTGACTGGGACACTTATTCCAAGATGAATGTTGGGCATGACATCCTAGGGGGTGTTCATTTGGTTGTTTATTGCTAAGGAAATTGGCAAAGGAAATGGCTAAGGTGTTGGAAAGGAAAATTGGCATTTTTGGCACATTTATTTATGAAAATAATGGAAATAAGGAGAAAAAGGAGGTGAAAGGTCACAAGTTGCATGTGAGGAGGAAATTGAAGGAAAATAATGGAAAATGAAGAAAATAGAGGCCTTATTCATAAAAAGGCTTCTGAGGATCAGTTGGAAACCTTTTGCTAGTTTAGCTTTGGAGCTCTCTCATTTTTCTCTCTCTCTCTCATATTCTTGGATGCTTAGAGTTTTCTTGGAGCACTTTGGCATTGGATCAAGAAAGGAAAAGAATGAAAGAAGAAGAAAAGATCAAGCAGGGAAAGGCAGGGTCAAGAAGCTATACCATGGTTCATTGCAGGTATTAACTTGCATGTGATTCTTTTCTACCATGACATGGGTTTTTCCAGATGTGACGATATTTTTAGCCTAGCCTTGCCATTTTTTGATAGCTTTGATGACATGGGATCTCTCATGCGGTTTGTGTGGGATGGATGGATTGGATTCAAAGATAAGTGGGCTGAATATGCGAATTGAAAATCACATGGGGTAGTGGTCCCTGAACCAGACTGAGGATACACGAAGCCACTGGCCTAGTAACCCCTGAACCAGATTGTGGGTTGTGGTAAAGCCAGATTGTGCACATCGATGGGCCTAGGAATCATTGCGGTGAATGGTAGGATATACGATAAAGCCAAGAGGTGGATTTTCTCTCCGTTGGGTCTAGTGATTCTGGTATGGAATGCATGGTAAAGCTTGGAGAGTATGTCTTGAAGTAGGGCCTATTGATCCTTGGATCGAACTGCGGATGCATGGTAAAGCCTGTGAGACTAGGAGGCACTCAAATTCCTCACGGTGTAGGTGGAGAACTTCGGTGGCATCCACATTGATTAGTGTTTTTTCTATGTGTTCTATGAGTCCTACATTCATGCTTGGAATATGGTATGGGGGTTATTGGTTGAAGAGAGACTTGGCTCAGCCAATCCATGGTCAGGTGGAATGTGGTAGTCCCATCACCAGTTGGTTCATTGCATTTATTAATGAGAAATTCATTCCCTTGATTTTCATGTGCAAATGTACTGATGTATATATGGATCTTGGTACGTGATATGCTTATGGTATTTCTGTTCCTATTATGCTAGTTGTATGCATATTTTATGATAACAACTATGTATGAATCTCAACATGTTTTCACTTGTATGTGAATGGAATATGTGTCTATGACCTAATAGATGATAAAGCAACAAATGACATGAGGAAACAATGGTTCATGGCGATTCTCCGATAAGTATGAGATCCCTATGCTTAATTATGTCATTTACACCTGTAGGTTACATGTTGATGGTATGTTTGACGAAATGCCCTTCATGGATAGTAGGGGTATGGTTATGGTCTTGTTCAACTTATTGCTTTTGCATCCTTGTTTCCTTTTATTCTTACCAGTTTTAAGTGATCATTCCATTATCGGTAGTGTCTTGAGCTCGGGGTCGATAAAGGTGGCTCATTTCCTAGAATGATAACAAACATAGCGTTTGTTTAGAGATAACTCATCTGGGCGGTGTCTAGGGAGCATTATAACTCGCCTTGGTAGTGTCTGGGGAGCATTATAACTTTCCTGGGTAGTGTCCGAGGATCATCAATCTACCCTAAGTTTCTCAAACAACAGTAGGACATAGGGACAAGATGTCTAAGTGGATGATTTGTCTCCTGAAGGTTTTGTGGATGATGTTGGATGACTATGTGTGATGTTTCATCGATTCCACTTCCTTAAGGTCACTTAGGAGGTTGAATCTGATCAAAGTATCCTCTTGTCTCATGTTTACCCCGATTGGCAGGGTTGCTTGGGTGGATGTGGGAGGAGGGTGTTATAGAGAATTCTAGTGGGAGCCTTAGTGTATATTACAAAAAAGGTTCTTATGCTTCGAAACTAAGCAATTGAGAAATTTAAAGTGTAATGGAAGCATTTTGGGCCTGATGAAGCTACATGGGAGATGGCGGATCCTTCCTTGTTTTCCAGTTGAGGCAAATCAGCTTGACATGGTGGTTTGGTATTTACTTATGGTGGTTTGGTATTTTCTTATGGTGGTTTGGTAATTCCTTATGATGGTTTGGTATTTGCTTATGGTGGCTTGGTATTTTCTTATGGTGTCATGTCATGATGGTTATGTTATCATGTTATTATGATATCATGTGGTTATGTTATCATGATGTAATGATGTCATATGGATTGGAAATCAACAGGATGATAATTGTAAATACCGTAATGAGTTGTGATATAAAGCTCCACTATGCGGTATGTTGTTATGTTGTCATGATTTTCTTCTCTTGAGCAGATCTTTCATTGTAAATACTACATCAAGCTGTGTTATAAATCTCCATAAGAATTATGTCTTATTTCAATAGGTTACTGGTGTATATGAGTGATTGAACACCAAGGACAGTGTCCCCCAAGGGGGAGGGTTCTGTAACAGCCCTGGTGAAAATTCTATGTAATAAAAGTTAGAAACAATAACCACGGATGAATGGGACACTTATTACAAGCTTAATTTTGGACAAGACATCTTAGGGGGTGTTCATTTGGTTTTTTATGGCTAAGGAAATTGGCAAAGGAAATGGCTAAGGATTTGGAAAGGAAAAATGGCATTTTTGGCATAATTATTTATGAAAATAATGGAAACTAGGAGAAAAATAAGGTGAAAGGTTACATGTTGCATGTGAGGAGGAAAATGAAGAAAATAGAGGCCTCATCTATAAAAAGACTTTGGAGGATCAGTTGGTAACCTTTTGTTAGTTTAGCTTTAGATCTCTTTCATTATTCAATCTCTCTCTCATACTCGTGGACACAATTTTCTTGGAGCACTTTGGCATTGGAAAAAAGAAAGGCAAAGAAGGAAAGAGGAAGCAAATATCATGTAGGGAAAGGCAGGATCAAGCAACTATAACATGCTTCATTTCAGTTATCGACTTGCATGTTTATTTTCCTTTGCATGTGTTTCTTTTCTACCATGGGATGATTTTTTCCAGGTGTGACAGTGTTTTCATCCTAGGCTTGCCATTTCCTCATAACTTTGATGAGATGGGTTCTCTCATTGAGTTTATGTGGGATGGTCAGATTGGATTCGAATTTGAGTGGGGTGGATCTCTAAATTGAAAAACACATGGTGTAGTGGTCCTTGAACTAGACGGGCAATGCATGAAGCCACTAGCCTAGTAACCCCTGAACCAAACTGTGGGTTGTTTTAAAGCTAGATTCTCTGCCTCAATGGGCCTAGGAATCCTTGCCAGTGAATGGCGGTATATACATTAAAGAAAATAGATGGATTTTCTCTTCGTTGGGCCTAGTGATGCCAGGATAGAATGCAAGGTAAATCCTAGAGAGTATGTCTCGGTGTAGGGCTTAGTGATCCCTGGATTGGACTTCAGATGCACAGTAAAGCCTAAGAGACTAGGAGGCACTCAAATTCCTCATAGTGTAGGCGGAGAACTCCAGTGGCATCTAGATTGATTGGTGTTTTTGATGTGTTCTATGAGTCCCACATTCATGCTTGGAATATGGAACAAGGGTGATTGGCTATAGAGAGACTTGGCTCAGCCAACCTATGGTCGGGTCGAACGTGGTAGTCCCATCACTAGTTGGTTCATTTCATTGATTAATGAGAAATTCATTCCATTTATTTTCATGTGTAAATTTATTGGTGTACATATAGATTTTGATGGCTGATATGTTTTGTATTTATGCCCCTCTTGTGCTAGTTACATGTACATTTTATGGCAGTGGCTATGTTTGGTTCTCAACATGTTTTTACTTATATATGAATGGATAATGTGTCTATGGCCTAATAGATGAATATGCAGCAAATGACATGAGAAAACAATGGTTCGTAGTGATTCTCAGATAAGTATGGGATTGTTAGGCCCCTATAAACTAGTGATTCTCCCATTACTATTGTCATTGTAACCTTCATTATTATTATTGTGCCCCTATTGTCCCCATACTTTTATTAGTATTCCCCATAGAAACCCACTATTGTTATTTTTGTTCCCTTATGTTAATATTGTTATGTTGGCTTGATTATATTGTGACCCCTTAGACTCCTATATATAGAAGGGAGGTTTAGTCATTTGTATCATAGAAGAATTGTTCATTTGTGTAATGTAAAGAAGGTTTCCCCCTCGAATAGGCTTATTTATAAGGCATTGATCTATCTTTTCTATCTTTTTGTGAGCTGGTTTCATAACATTTGGTATCAGAGCTTTGGATTCTAGGGTTTCGTTGCTCCAAACAGGTCATATTGGAAGTTTCGCTATAACTTCTTTTCTGCGACATTTCAGAAGCTACAAAAAAACCCATTTGAGAAAAAATCGTTCTAAACTTCGGTTCAAAATTTCATAGCTTGTCTCGCTACATTTACGGAGATATGATATGAGGAATTTACGGTTTTTGCAGGCTTCCGAATTACATTCCAAATAGGTGACCTGGGGAAAATTATCATAACGTTTTTTTTTAGCATCCGATTGAAATTTCGTAAGATGTTTTGGAAAGAGGATGGCTTTTAGTTTGTTATGTATTAGTTTCATGTAGTAAGATCGAAATAGTGACACGTGACACGTCATACAAGTTCACTCTATTCAACTAGTCTATAAACAGGTCACCGTGGGATATTTGACATAACTCTTCCTTGGAGAATCCAATCTTGAGCAGACTTATAGGGCTAGAAATAGGACTCAAAGGGCTACCACATGATGAGATTTCAGATATTCAAGATCCATAATTACATAGATACAATAGATTCAATATCGAGCTCTTACAAAGTAAAAAAACGGTGTGTAGTTCTGTTTAAATTTTACATAAGATTGGTTTGAAAAATTAGTTTGAAGGAATTCAAAGGGAATAGTGAAAAATTATTAGCATTAATTAATGTCCCAAAGAAAGAAAATGGAAACACCTGGTAAGCAACCTGAAATCTCTAGCATGACTCGTGAAGAAGAGGAAGAAATGCAACGTGATATATCAAAATTACAAGACCAAGTACAACAAATTTCACTCTCACTAAATGTAAATGAATCCAAGATGAATGGCGTGGAAGCTAATATGAATGGCATGGAAGCCAATATGGATGGAATGGAAGCTAAGATGAATAGCATGAATGCTAAGATGGAAGATAAAATGAATGGCATGGATGATAAGATGGAAGAATTGAAGATAAATTTGAATTAGTTGCTACAAGAAATGTTCACTAATGGTGAAAGGGTAGTAAAGGAAACTCATGATGACAACAAAAGAAATGTTAATCATGATTTCATAGACTCTAATGTTGGATTGAAGACCCATCATGTTCCAAAAATAGATATGAGGAAGTTTGATGGCAAGGATCCCGAAACATGGATACTACAGATGGAGCAATGTTTTGATATCCATAACATGCAAAACACACAAAATGTATGTATTGCAACTTTATATTTGGAACCGAATCAGTTTGTATGGTATCGATGATTTTTCTCTCATAAAAAAATTGTCACTTGGGCAATTTTTATGGAAGAAATGATAGCACATTATGAGGATACAAAAAGCAACACCATTTTTAGCCAATTCATAAATCTCAAACAAAAGGGTTCGATGATGGAGAACATTGAGGACTTCCAAAAATTGAACATAAGGGTAAAGGATATTCCAGAGGATCATAGGATTGATGTGTTCATAGGGACTTTAAAGGATAATATCCAACATGAGGTTCACCTTTGGGAACCTGATTCATTGGAGAAGGCATTCAGGTTAGCAAGAAAAATGGAAAGAAAAATTGTGGCAACCAAGAAGCCTACCAATCAAACATATAAAGATGGAAGTGTTGTTGCCCCTAGCCTTCCACAACCTACAAGGTTGACACCACAACAATTGGAAGAAAAAAGAGCAAAAGGGATTTATTACAGTTGTGATAGAAAATACACTAAAGGTCATAAGTGTGTTGAGAAGAAATTATTCTACATAGATTGTGAAGAGGAGGAAGGAAAGGAAGAAGAAACGGTAAAATAAGAGGATATACTCCAGGAACAAACCTTAGACAAAGAATAAATGAATCTGACCATATCTTATAATGCATTGGCTAGAATTACCACTCCTCAAACTATCAAGATATAAGGACATATCAAGAAGAATAAGGTAATAATGTTGATTGATTCGGGAAGTACCCATAATTTTATTCATTGTAAGATAGCAAAGGAATTGAATTGTTTCCTATATCTAGCACTAGAGTGTCAAGTGATGGTTGCAAGTGGAGGAACCATAATTTGCTCTAGAAAGTGCCATAATAAAGCTATCCATGGGAGAATATGTATTGAATAGCCCAATGCTTTCCATTCCAATGGGTGGTGTTGATGTTGTACTAGGAGTCCAATGGCTACAATCCTTGGGTATAATAGCTTGTAATTTTCAAGAACTTTTCATGAAAGTTTCTGCAGAAGGAAAGGAAGTTGAATTAAGGGGTATTTCAAGGAAACTGGGAAAGATAATTAACTCTAATGGTATGACAAAGCTTCTAAAGAAGGAACAATGAGGTGTAATTCCACAATTATGTTTGCTAGAGGTTCCCACATCGAAATCATCTATTTCACCAGATCTCCGAAAAGTCTTGCGAAATCACTCGAAGGTATTTGAGACTCCCAAAGGTATCCCACCTATTCGTGATCATGATCATTCTATTCATTTGATTCCAAGAAGTGTTCCTCTAAACATCAGGGGGTACAAATATCCCTATGCCCAAAAGAGTGAAATTGAATGTATGGTTGCAGAAATGCTAGAGGTTGGTATAATTTGACCTAGTCCAAGTTCTTTCTCTACTGCAGTAGTATTGGTGCACAAGAAGGATGGATCATGGCACATGTGTCCGGATTATAGGGAGCTCAACAAGCTCACTATGAAAGATAAATTTCCCATTCCTCTCATTGATGAATTATTGGATCAATTTACTTCACCAAGTTGGATCTTCATTCAGGATATCATCAAATCAGAATGAAGACTGAAGACATTTTGAAAACAACATTTAGAACTCATGAGGGTCATTATGAATTTTTGGTCATGCCTTTTGGTCTTACCAACCTACCTTCTACATTTCAAGGTTTGATGAATTCCATTTTCAAACCCTTAGAGAATTTGTGTTAGTATTTTTCGATGATACAGTAATCTACAACAAGTCTTGGAAGGATCATGTTGAACATGTTGACAAGGTGCTCAAACTATTGGAGGAGAAATAATTGTATGCAAAAAGCTCCAAATGTTTATTTGGAGTACAAGAGGTGGAATATCTAGGTCATATTGTATCTCATGAAGGTGTTAAGGTAGACCCTAGCAAAATTAAAGCCATTAAGGAATGGAAAATCCCCACATCCATAAAGCATATGTGAGGATTTCTCATGTTGATAGGGTATTATTGCAAGTTTGTTAAGTATTATTGGAGAATAGTAGCACCTCTAACAACATTATTGAAGAAAGATGCATTTTCATGGACTCCAAAAGCAACAAAGGCCTTCGAACATCTTAAAGAGGTAATGTGCGAAGCACTGGTCTTAGCTACATCAGACTTCACAAAAACCTTTATTGTGGAATGTGATGCTTCAGGAAATGGAATTGGTGTTGTTTTAATGCAAGATGAAAGACCCATTGCTTTTGAAAGTCTTCCAATCAAGGGAATGTTTTACATAAATGTTGGCAATACTACGTGCGCTTAAGAAATGGTGACCCTACCTAATGGGAAGACACTTCAAGGTAAAAACGGATCATGGTACTCTTAAATACATTTTAGAACAAAGATTATCCTCTGAAGAGCAACAAAAATGGGTCACAAAGATGTTGAGTTATGACTTTGAAATCATCTACAAAAAAGGGAAGAAATATGTTGTGGTAGATGCACTCTCAAGAAAAGATGAGGATGTGGAAGCATTGTTGTGTGCCATTTCTATTATCCAACCAGATTGGATAAACGAAGCAAGGGAGGAATGTAAGAATGACGAAGAAGTGTGGGCACTCATTCGAAAGATACAACAAGATCCCAGTACATCTGATACATTTAGCTGGAAAAATGATTCATTATGGCACAAAGATCGCTTATACCTATGTAAGAATTCCCAACTCAAACAGAAAATTCTTATGGTATTGCACACTTCTCCCTTAGGAAGGCACTTAGGATTTTTAAAAACTTACCACAGGGTTAAGGAGGGATTTTTTTGGGATGGCCTTAAATCGGATATTCAAAAGTTGGTGGCGGAATGTTTGGTTTGCCAACAAAATAAAGTTGAAACAATTAAGACCTCAGGTCTATTACAACATTTATCCATTCCAAGCCAACATTGGGAGGAGGTTTCAATGTATTTTATCACAGGTTTACCCAAGTCCGAAGGAAAGAGTGTCATCATGGTGGTAGTTGACTGACTTACCAACTATGCACACTTTTGTGCATTATCACATCCATTTAAAGCCAGTACAGTTTCTACTGCATTTATGGAAACAATTCAAAAGCTACATGGAAACCCAAAGATTATTGTAAGCGAAAGAGATCCCATTTTCACTGGAAATTTTTGGACATAATTATTTTCTTGTCTCGGTACTCAATTATCTCATAGCTCATCTTATCATAGTCAATTTGATGGGCAAATTGAGATAGTAAACAAATGTTTGGAAGGATATCTTCGTTTCTTTGTATGTGATAAATAGACACAATGGGTCAAATGGTTGCCTCTGGCTGAATGGTGATATAACACTTTCTTCCATACTGCAACAAAAGTGACCCCATTTATGGCACTTTATGGATATCATCCACCATCCATCACATCATATTTAAGAGAAAATTTTGAGGTTCAAGCAGTGGAACATCACATCGAGAATCAACAACAAGTTCTCCAACTCTTAAAGGATAACCTCACGTTGGGGCAGAATAGAATGAAACAATAGGAAGATCAACATTGCATCGAAAGAAGCTTTGATGTAGGTGACTGGGTATTTGTACGGATACAACCATATAAACAAATGTCCCTCAAGCAAGCTAAGAAGGATAATAAATTAGCACCCATTTTTCCATGTTTCATGTTTAAAGAATGTTATAGATGACAAGCTCCTAGTTCAAACAATATTTCCAGAACTTGACGAGGAAGGAAAAATTATATTGGAACTGGAAGCAGTCATAGAAGCAAGAACTTGACAGCTACGAAATCAATCAATTTTGGAGTATCCCATCAAGTGGAAGAACTTATCTGCTAAAGATTCCACATGGGAGGATGATAATTTTATACAGAAGCATCTAGAACTACTCAAACGTTGAGGAAAACACTTTTCAGAAGGAGAGGGGCATGTTAGGCCCCTATAATACTAGTGATTCCCCCATTACTATGGTCATTGTAACCTTTATTATTATTATTGTGCCCCTATTGTCCCCATATTGTTATTAGTATGCCCCATAGAAACCCACTATTGTTATGTTTGTGCCCTTATGTTATTACTATTATGTCAGCTTGATTATATTGTGACCCCTTAGACTCCTATATATAGAAGGGAGGTTTAGTCATTTGTATCATCTAAGAATTGTTCATTTGTGTAATGTAAAGGAGGTTACCTCGTCGAAGAGGCTTATTTCTAAGGTGTTGATCTATCTTTTCTATATTTTTGTGAGCTGGTTTCATAACAGGGATCCCTACACTTAATTCTGTTGTTTACACTTGTAGGTTACATGTTGACAATATGTTTGATGAGATTCCTGTCATGGCTAGTGGGGGTCTAGTTAAGTTCTTGTTGAGTTTATTTCTTTTGCTTCATTTTTTCCCTGTACCTTTCTTGATTTTAGTCTTTCATTCCATTCTGGACAGTGGCCTGGGCTCTGGGCTTGAAAAGGTGGATTAAATCCCGAGGTCGCTGGCATAAAACTGGAAAGTTTGGTCCACAATTGCTGGCATGTAGGCCTATGATTGCGACTTTAGGTCTCTAGTCTCTCCCTTTCTCATAGCATGAGAGTGGTTATGGACTCATAGGTCCAAAATAGTAGTGGGACAAGGGGACATGCTGTTCGAATGGCTGAATTGTCTCCTGAGGGTTCTGTTAATGATGTTGGAGGACTGTGTGTGATGTTCCATTGATTACACTTCATTAAGGCCACCTAGGAGGTTGAATATGATCATAGTAGCTTCTGGTCTCATGTTTACCCTGGTTGGCATGATTACTTGGGTGGATGTGGGAGGAGGGTGTTGTACCAGTGATGGTTCCTACTTCTATAGGTGTAAAGTTATCTGTTGAACAATGTCCTAAGACACAAAAATAGTAAGATTACATGTCCCATGTTCCGTATGCAAGTGCAGTTGGTAGCCTGATGTATGCAATGGTTTTCACTAGAGCGGACATTGCACATGTAGTGGGAGTATTGAGAAAGTTTATGTTAAAATCAGGGAAGGAAGATTGGACAATAGTGTAGTGGGTTTTTAGGTATTTGTGTGGCACTAGTGGTTATTGTTTGTGCCACCAAGGAAGACTAGGATTAAAAAGAGTTTTGGACATTCATGGCTTTGTTGATGCAGACTGGGCTGAAAATATGTATCAAATAAGATCTACAAGTGGGTATGTGTTTAACCTATTTTGACGAGTAGTCAGTTGGATGAGGAAGAGGCAATCTGTAGTGGAAATTTCGACTACAGAGTTTGAATACATGGAAGCTTCTCATGCAAGCAAGGAAGCAGTTTGGTTCAAAGATTGTGTTAAATTATGGGGTTGATACAACAAGCTATAAAGATAGACTATGACAACCAAAGTGTAATTTTATTTGCAAAGAACCCTGCTTATCATTTGAAGACAAAACACATTGATGTTCAGTATCACTTTGTGAGGGATATGGTTGAGGAAAAAAAGGTCTTGTTGGTAAAGGTGGACACTTTGAAGAATGTTGTAAATATGTTGGCAAAGTATGTGAGCACTAAGAAGTTTTCTTGGTGTAGAGAAACAATGGAAATTGCAAGGTTAGACTAATGATTAAGCTCTGCTGTGACCTCCTGTGTGGAAGGAAAGCAATAAGTGGGAGAATGTTGGGTATGCGTTATATTATTTCGATGACTAGGGGTAGACACTATACATTGTGTCAGGTGTAGAGACGAGGTCACAAGGGGGATGGAAAGACCCCCTGTGGGGGATTTGTAGGGGGGCGGTGGCTCCCCTACACAGGATCTAGGGCAGCACCTCGAGATTTTTTTATGTGGGCCCAATAATAGTTTGGTGGACCCAAGGATCAGGGCAGACCCACATACGGTGGGTAGACCTAACCATGGTTTTGTGCATGGGGTTTGCACATGACTTTAGGCATGATGGTTTTCTGCCCATGATATATTATAGATCCAATCAAGGGAATTATGATTATGTTCTAATCCATGGTTTCTGGATTTGTGTTTATGAATGCTTCGACATGTATATATACGTATTGTAACATTAAAAGGAATATAATGAAAAATCAATCTGGTAGTCTCGATTTTGGGATCCAGGGGAAAATATCTGTGTATATCTATTTTATGTTCTCGCCATTATATATTTCTATTTTAATTTTGCAGGTAATTTCTGTACAGGGTTAAAACCTACAAAATCAAAGAACCCAAAGCAGAAATGTCCAATAGAAATGAAGGAAACCGACATCATAATTAAGAGACAAAGAATGTGCTAGTGAAAAATATGAGATGTTTTAATTGTCATAAATTTGGTCACATTTCAGCGAACTGTGGAAGAAAAATGACAAGTTTTTCCAGCAAAAGAAGCACTCAGATGAGAATGATTCTCTTGTAGTGAGTCAAGGAAGTATTGTCCCATAAGTTTCTAGGTGCAAAACCTCCTTTTATGGGTACTTTTACTTATGTAATGGCTTCGAGCATAAATATTTTAATTGTAGGGTTTATGGCAAAGAGTAGAAAGCATACCAATAAAACATTTGAGCCCTTTCCACCATATCATGGACATATTAGATGTTTTATATGTGATAATTTAAGAAATAAGGCTAAAAACTGCAAGTTGCCTATAGCCATCATCGAGTCTAGATGGAGGGATTTTTTTTTGGTACAAATACTTCCAACGTTCATCAAATAAATCAACAATTAGTTTTGTTTGGAAGAGGAAGGAGAAAAATAAAAATTGGGGCCACCTTGACCTTAAGGGGAGCTTGAAGCAAAAATTACAGGAATTCTAGGGGATCGCCTCTAAAAAAAAGTGTTATCCACTGTTGGTGTAAGTATCATCTTCCTTCTTATTTCTATGTGTTCTTTGAATGCGGTTAATTTTGAATGTATGAGTTGAGTTTGGTCGTATAATTCTATGTACTTTCTTGCAAACATATATAAATGAATCTTATGTTTGAGTACCCCGCAAAATAAGGAAGTGTATGCACTCTTTGAAAAGGAAAAAGAAAAGGGGTATGCATTTGATTCAATTTTTTTTTTACCCTTCCCAAGATGAGGAAATAGTTGCACAAATAAAAGTCAATGTTTATTTAAAAATTAAATAGGGGAAATGGAATAGTGCGCAATGAGCTGAGTTAATCTACTTTTTTCACTTAGTAAATAATGAGCTGAGTTAATCTACTTTTTCACGTAGTAAATATTGGTTGGAGCTAATTAACTCGTTTAAAGGTCTAGAGTGTGTGAGTGGGTTTTGTATAGCGTTATGAGAGCATTTTTATTGGCAACATTGAGTGGATTTTTTAGAGCATAATGAGAGAATTTTTATTGGCAACGCTAAGAATAAAAAGTGGTATGTTCCATTGGTGTGAAGAAGGTAGAGCTTAATGGAATTTTGGAGGTATCTATGTAACTTTTTAAGGTTTTTGGTGTATGAGTCTTTGATATTGCAATAGTTAGCTAGTGGAATATATTTTGATTCGATCTCCAAATGGAAATGGTTTTGATTTGGTCCTAAAGCAATGGTCATTAATTGTTTGATCTAGTCAAATATGGTCGAAAAAATGATTTAGTAATTAATTTATTTAGTATTTGTGGACCATTGCATATTAAATATTATAATTTTGACCCACACAACATTAATTTGAGTGATGAATGAAGAGATAATTGTTTTTTACAATTTGAACAATGTAAAAACCAAGAAATCGATTTTTCCTTACCTCATGAGCTAGCTAAGGTAGAATTGAAAACCAAGGATTGTTTTTTAAACCCATGAGAAAATAATTGTGAAAACCTTCATACATGGAATTATTTTCCTCAATATATTATAATCCATTTGTTCAAGTGACCCATGGTCTTAGGTTTTAGGTGGTCTTTCTTAGAAACCATAAGTTATTTATATAAACCATGGGTTTATTTCTAATGATGGTGAAATTCACAGATGGATATATTTGGTGAATCATTATTGGAATTAGTAAAACATGAACACGCAATTTAAAGTGAATGTATGGGTTATAATGATGCTTTAAAAGGGGAATGCAAGTTCATTTTTTTGCCATCAAGCATTAATTATTGGTGGGTTTATTCAAATAGGCTTATAAATCACTGATGGTTGAAAGCTTAGTAACAATCTGATTTTGGATGTATTTACATTAACACATGGTTTCAATATTCCATGTTTTGTGTATTAAAACCATGAGTTGTTTATATGATAAGCATAGGGGTTGTAAGTGTTGATTGGTTTTCGAGAAACCATGTGTTGGTTTAAGAATGGTTTTATTAAATCCACTGGTGCTTAAATATTTAAATATTTGATAGGGTTTAGATTGGTATGGAGTAATTTTTTTATAGGGAAAATGGTTTGAGAAAACCATAAATTGAATTTCTAAACCATGGAAAATTTACTTTTAATGAGAAAAGTATACTAAATCACACATGGATAACGGTGCATGAAAATTTAGCAAAGAGAATTTATTTTGTGTGTGAGAATTATGAGATTGAATCAACCATTAACATTTTTTGAAAGTAAGTTCATAGATATGGTGAATGTATTAAAGAAAATTTGGTACTAATAGAATTGGTTCCATCATAATGATACTCATAATGTGCGCTACCATGATTGTTGGAATAACTCAGAACCATGATTGTTGGAATAACTCAGAACTTCACTTCAGTTGTTACACCAAATGTTTGCTAGGAGTTTCTTGTAACTTTAATGGTTATTTGATTCATATCATGAGTTGGATTCACAACAACTTATAGATTGGTATGCAAAGATATCTCATTTGAAAGAAAGGACATTGGACCTTGATTGAAACATTCAAATTGTTGTGCTTATGATTGTACTTATCTTTGGCACACTCGAATATGATATTATACACCTTGGATATTTTGTTTTTTCCATGGTATGGTTTCTCATAAGAAATACAATCATGAAAAAGAAATGTTTCCACTATATATGGATCATAAGCCATGTGATAATATTCTGGTCACATACTGATGTCAAGGACTTGATTATCAAGAGAAATTGTTTCTATAAGACTACTTGCAGATGGAGTTGTTGATAAGAGAGAATAGGTCATATTATTGGTGTTGTAGAGTCAGTGATGTTATTGATGTTCGTGATGCATATGTGTTGTTGTTTTTATGATTCGAGCATTGCTATGTTGATGGTCATGTTATTGTTTCCGTGTTGTCACCATGTATGTCATTCTACTGTATTTTGCTGAGGATGATATGGTTGATCACAGGATGTTGTCATTGCTCATTGTGTTAGGAGAGAGAGTGATATTGTCTACTCTTGTTTTTTTTTATGGTCACCGTATGCTTGACAACTTAGTTGGTTAGATGGAGTTGTTTTTGTGTGTGTGTTGTTGTTTTTTTTGTGTGCTGGTGATATGTTTTGCTTCCATGACATGGAGAGTGTGATTGTTTCTCGAGGAGAGATGTTATGGTTATGGTTACTATAATATATATATATATATATGTCCTTGGTATTTTCATTACAATGGTATCCATATGTGTGTGGAGTGGGTTGGCACATGGTATTGGTATTACCTTGGTACAGGTGGTCTTATTATTGGTATTACTACGATCTTGGTATTACCATGGTAAATGTGTCCTTGATATTGGCATAACCATAATATTTGACTGTGGTATTGGTTTCAAGATTTATGGAAATTCCTTTGTTATATAATTTTGAGTGAGTATTGAGTTGGTGATAGGATTGATGGAGTGTGAGTGTGAGAGTGAGAGTGTGCTATAATGTTTTTTCTAGAATATTGCATATTTGTAGATGTGTTGAGTAGAATGTGTCTATTAAATTATCATTTTTAGATTCATATCAATGAGGCTATTGGGTTTCTCATGTTGCGTAGATTTGAGAACCCAATATGAAAATGAATGAAATGTAGTTCACATGGAGGTGTTAAAGGTGTGTTGAAGAAAGTGTTACTACATTCGGTATTCATAAATTTACTTTTGATATTTGTATTTATTAAAGAAAATAAATATTATTTTTGTTATATTTATGAATGAGTTTCTTGCTCATTGAAATACGTCTAGAACATATCAAAGTGGTATAGGTAAGTCAAAGAATCAAAGGAAAATGTTGAAGACCCTTAAGGGCATGTTACACCATGTATATATTTGTATTAGAGTCAAAAGATATCCCTCCAAGAAAAGTCAAGTCCTCTCCATGAAATGACATCATCAAAGAAGAAATTCCAAAGAAAGAAAAGTAAAGTCAGCCTATAGTCCTCAAGTTGTCCTAAAGAACAGATAATCCCCTATATATAGAGGTTGTTCACTCTGCCAACGACAAGATACAATCACCTCTAGAAATCAATGAGAAGGAAGATGAGTTAAGGGTGAAGAGAAAGCGAATAAAATAAGTCTCTAGTGGAGTGAAGAAATAGGAAGAAACAACAAGCCTTGGAAATATATTCTAAGGGTGAACTATAGTCACCCATGTGAGAAAAAGAGGGTTATCTTTGGTCATTACAAAAATACTATTACAGTCTCATATCTCTCATTGCTTGGGCTATCAAAGTAGGCCTATAAGGCATCTCTCTAAAGCGAATAAGAAGCTCACTCAAGCGAGGAAGAAAGGAATACTCTAGCATAAGAATCTTGATGGAATCCTCCCACACATGCCAGAAAATAGGGCTGCACTACAATCATAACAAGTCTACAACTACACATCAAGAAGAAGCTCGGTTAGACAAGAGAAGGACGATATCTTTATAGGTGAAATACTTCACTAAGGATCAAAGATATGTATCTCTTATATAGCTAGCATAAAAAGGACTATCACTAGTTATCAGAAGAACAAAGTGCCGAGAGGAGGAGGACAAAGTGTTGGGGAATGAAGTGCCAAACAAAGGAAGGACTTGAATTGTACTTGGAGGATATTATTTTTAAGGCGCTAGCTCTTCCACGTAAAAAAAAATGTTCAACACTTAATAAAATATTTGAGAAGTAGTAGCAGTGGGTGGTTTTTTTTCCCTACAGAGGGTTTTCCACCAAAAACATTTTTTTCTCTCTTATGTGCATGCATTGATATTGTTTACAATGTTTTATGTTGAATTTACTTTCTCTTATCTCTTGATGTTATACTTGTTTCATAAGTTTTTCTTATGGGTTACTAAATCTTGTGTTTTGGTAAAAGGAGACAAAATTATATAATTACAACCACTACTGATTCACAAGCCACCCCCCAACAAGTAGTGAGGCCATTTCCACCATGTATAT
>APFE031545986.1:86828-107797 GCA_000404065.3 Pinus taeda | reverse complement strand
TATCATAGGTCTTTCTCTGTATTTATACCCACCTGCAAACCTTAAAAACTGTAAACTTTGTCCATGTGAAAAGAAAAGCTAATATGTTAGCTGATCGTCTGGCGAATGAAGGAGTGATTAGTAAGGAAAGGAACACTTAGCACATTTGGGAGCTGATATCCCCAAGCAAACTGTTAGAGGATTGTCTCTCTTAGGCTGCCAAAGATAGGGATCGATGCATCAACAAGCTGGATCAATGAGGCTCATGAGACAGGCTGGAGTACATGGAAGCTTAAACTGTTTGCTTGTTGATTGGCAGCAGTCCACAGATTGTATTAGCATCAGTATTCCAACGGATTTGAGCGGAGGGTCGAGATCAGTGGAGGAAGACCAAGGACACAGTGGCATGGAGATTGATTTTGGACTGATAGATCTCAGTTGAGTTAGATCTATGGTTTTTGTGCGAGGGAGTTACCCGACAGTTAATGAGAGGAAGTGGGTTGGAGAAACCCACAAGTGGATTTCGGGCGGAGGAAAGGCTGTAAGCGGTAATTCCCTGCTGGCTCCGATTCCATACACATAGTGACACGTAACAGCGAGATGAGAGAGGGAAACTACTTTTTGGGTGGATTTGGAGTGTGCAAGTTAACCGTTCGAAATAGGTGTGAGCTGTTAGATTTGGTGGAGTGAGATCGACGGTTGACAGACAAGGAGAAAATTTTAAATTCGGGAAGTGTTATGACCGTTGGATCTTGAATAGATCAACGGTATAGAAGTGTCGATGCTTCTTTAGAAGGGCAGATTTCAAACTTTTTTAAACTTTGGTTTGAGTTACCGTCAGGTCCAGATTAGTAGAAACGGGTTGGGAAACCCACAAGTGGATTTCGGGCGGAGGAAAAGCCATAAATGGTATTTCCCAGTTAGCTCTGATTCCACTCGCTCAGTGACACATATCAGCAAGGTGAGAGAGGGAAACTGCTTTTCAGGCGGATTTGAAGTGCACAAGTTAAGAGGCCGAAATACGTGTGAGCCGTTAGATCTGGTGGAGCGAGATCGATGGTTGACAGACGAGGAGCATATTTCGAAGTCGGGAAGTGTTGTGACCGTTGGATCTTGGATAGATCAACAGTGAAGAAGTGCCGATGTTTCTTTAGAGGGGCAGATTTCAAACTTTTTAAACTGTGGTTTGTGTTACCGTCGGGTTTGGATTAGTGGAAGTTTAGCGGAACTCTGCAACTTTTGGAGGGGTCTGTTAGCTTAGCGGAAGCTCTAAAGTTGTTAGTGGATGATAGAAAGCCCTTAGGAGTTTAACGCTCCTTCCTTCTTAAATTTTTTTGGAAATCCGTGAGAATTGGTTTGATCCTGGCTTTTGTTTCTCCAGTTGATGACATTCCCACAACATGTTGGTTCCTATTTGAGTCTTTGCACTTGCAAAGACATGTAACGTATGTAATGTACTTTTATAGTTAATAGAAGGCTCCATTCTTACTTGACCAAAACCAGAAATATAACTATCAACTTGAAAGCACAACTATTCTAAAAATTTGGAATTGAAAACTATTATATAAAGCAGTAAAAAAATGAATTGTTAACAAAATTTCAAGTGCAAGAGCCTCCAAATATTACTAATGTGCGTATTTTATTAATAACCAACCATATCTATGAAAATTATGATTAGAACAAGCATGAAAAATGAAAACAAATACATCAAAGAAAGTGTTTTTGGATTTTAAAGTTTATATTGAGCACTCAACTTGTAATAGACATAAAGCAAGTAAGCAAGCTATATTGAAAACAGAGAATTCAAACATCTAAAGAGATTACAAACTAAATTGAAGCAAATAATGAAAAAAATGAAATTAAAATGACAACTATACTATCTCATAGCTCCACAAGGGGGCCTCCTGGTGAGTGTGAGGAATTATAAACTCAAATCACTTGATTTAAATCACTAATTTCATTTAGAGTTACACCATATTAGAGATTACATTCGTTGGAAAAAAACATGGTTTTTTCTTTAGCAGCAACAAGTACAAGTTAAGATTCATCATTGACATCTGAACCCTCCTCTCATCAAAGAGACTGCAATTTATAGAGTTTTGAGGCAAATAACGAACTCCGAATTTTCTTGCTTCAGTTCTGGTCATGAGATCAATTTTGAAAATAAAATCCAATCTTATTTAATGGATCCTTGGATTAAATATCAACCCAAATATGAGAAGAATGATCTCCTTGCCACGAGTTTTCTAAAGAACAACTTGTTCCAATCTTTTTGGTGGTTGGGGGTTGACTATGAAATTACGAAACCGTTTTCTCGTGCAATCTGTAAGATAGGGCTCCAAAGAACCCCAAATATCTCTCAAATGGTAACGAATTTGAGGAAAATGCACAATAGAAACCTTATTGGGCTCGTGCTGAAAAAACCAATGTTTTTGTTTTTCAAAATTCATTTTCATTTGCTCATAAAATGCGTTTGAAATTGACTGGTCAAAACTACTGTGTTTTTCTTTTGATCTCTTGCTGGAGGTCCACACGTGCGAGTTGGGTGGAATTTGACCAATAGAAATCCATATTGGAACCTTTAAAAGCAATTTCCATCTGCCAAATTTTCTTCTAGAGTGGTGCTACTACCTCAACCATGGAGATAGCTACGGAAACTTCACTAAGTTGCAGAAACTTGAATTGGCCAAACTGCCATTAGTAAACCATGCATAATTCTTCTTAATCTATTTAAAATAAAGGAAAATGATGATAATTAACCACTTATACATATAGAGACGCACCATGAAGAATTATGGTAAAAATGGTGGCAAGTGAGGGAAATGGTGGAATGAATGGTTGGTAATAATGGCTTAATGAATGACAAAGAAAAGTGAGAATGATGACAAATCAGTGACCCAACATCTTCCCCACACTGAGATCTTTGCATGTCCTCATGCAATTTGAGTCCCAAAAATGAACTCATATGCCCCTTTTCTTTATCCACACAAGGTTG
Source organism: Pinus taeda (assembly GCA_000404065.3). Lineage (NCBI taxonomy): Eukaryota > Viridiplantae > Streptophyta > Pinopsida > Pinales > Pinaceae > Pinus > Pinus taeda. Next base: position 104,823 of record APFE031545986.1, on the reverse strand, counting down.
TCATATTTCATTCTTGGAGAATGTTGCTTTAAAAGATGTTGGTTGATCTTATCAATGGATTTCTTCTTATATCCCCTATCCTTTCTCCTTGCTAACATTATGGGAGCATAAATCCTTGATAATTGCTTGATTTCTTTCCGAAAATAAAATAAAATAAAGTTTTGTTTTGTTTTTTGTTTTTGTTTTTTTTTGTTTTGTTTGTTTTTGTTTTTGTTTTGTTTGTTTTTGTTTTTGTTTTGTTTTTTGTTTTGTTTTGTTTTGTTTTTGTTTTTGTTTTTTTGTTTTGTTTTGTTTTTGTTTTTGTTTTTGTTTTTTTGTTTTGTTTTGTTTTGTTTTTTTTTGTTTTTTGTTTTTGTTTTTTGTTTTTGTTTTTGTTTTTGTTTTTTTGTTTTTTGTTTTTTGTTTTTTTTTGTTTTCAAGTCCACACCAAGTATCATCTCCATGGAATAAGCTAATTTCCAGCACCCCCTCCTTTGATGCCTAAATCAGAAAGTTGAATGTTTCGATGGAAAAGGAAATGTCAAAGAAAATAAAAGAGGAATTCACACCATGGAAAACACAACTTCCAAGAAGTTATATCTAATCCAAAGTAGCTTCTTCCAAAATATTATTTTTTATATTTTTCATTCTATTATATTCATATTAGAATCCACGTCACCAATTTGTGTTGCAATTAGACCATAAAATGTCCAGGAAATGGAGCTGAACCAATAAAACGATCTCCATTGGACAAGAATTTTTAACCCAGGGACAATGAACCCATATTTGTTTCTCTCTCTATAGGATACTCCATTTTATAGGCATACTATTTGTGTAGACTTCAAAGCACTTTGAACATCTCTTTTGCTATTAAAATATTTATGAGGTACTATTTCAACACATACCTTAGCTAAATCTATCTCTTGCCTAGTAGAGGATTCAAAACATAGAAGATTTATTTGACCTCTGTTCTTTCCAACAAATGATCTAAGAAAGGAGTGCATGCATGTATTTTCTCTTTTAAAGAAATACACAATGGATCAAAGCTTTATAAAATAAGACATTGAGGTCTATTACTTATGCACAACAAAAGTGATGACCACCAACCCATTCCTTCATTCCTTCACAAGCATGTCTTTAATTAACCTTTGCTCCAAACCCTTCAAATCTGTCTTGGACCCAACCATTGATATCAGATTTCTAACTCAGGGACTGTAAGACATTCATGATGACTTCTACTATGGATCACTGCCATGCCAAGCTTTCATACTCATAATATTTGCATGATGACTTTTGAATATATTGCACACTATTTCTTGATGACAAAGCCTGTGGATAGAGGACGAATTTGGTATGAGGAATCAATGCTGGAAAATATGGTTGAGTGGTTAAGTCAATGATGAAAAAGGTTGTTGAGGGCTAGATCAATGATGGAGAAGATGGATTGCATGAATGGTAATTAGAGTGGCTATTTATCACATTTTCCTAAATTTTTAGTAAGTTAAAAAGTCTTGTACAAAAATTTAACTCAAGTTTACCTTTTGAAGAACTTGGTGGAGAAGAGAACATGATTTGAATGCTGATTTGGCTCGGGTACACTACTCCATCACTTTGACATTGCTCCACAAAATGTATCATTTTCATGTAGTAGACTTGTTTTTCCAATTTCTCTCAAATGGTAAATCAGATTCTCCTGAAATTTTATGAGATTGTTACCATTAATACATGCATCTTACCACAAAAAATATTAGCCAATGGGTGCACAAATATCGAGAAAAACGAGAAATGGTTGTAGATGACGACGACCAATTTCTTGAAAACTACACATTGGAATTTCTTGAAAAATTGTGTATTTATTTACCCTACCATGATGCATTTAACCTAAAAATTTCAGGACCAAAGGGTGCACGTTTGCAAGTTTGATCAAATCAATTTCTGTCCCATTTCACCCTTCACGTTATCCAATGTTGCAACAAAAACATATGCCACAAACTCATTTTAGGGCCAAATTGAGTGCTTCAAAAGGGAAATTGTGTATTTTTACCTTTTTTACCACCACATGCCTTCAAAATCCCATTATTATGAAGAAAATACGTTGTTGTGCAAAAATACTAAATTCTGTCTTGATGTGTGCACAATGGTGCAAAATGAAAATCTACCTTAAAAACCCTAGTGAAATGTCTTGGAAAATTGTTTCTTGTTTGTTTGTTGTTTTTTTGCCTGCATATCACTCAATTTATCATACTATGGGAAAAATTTTGTCTCGAAATTTCTAATTTCTACTCCAATTTATTGTAATCTTTGTGTCAAAACTGCCTCTGGAACAAGCTGTTACAGCGAAAAAACAGGTTGTTACTGCAATAGTTTAAAAATTGCAACTTTCCATAGCCATTGTAGAAAATGTCAATCTCTTTCGAAAGTTGTTTTATTTGAGTAATCTTCTGATTTGGATTGTGTGATGTATGCTAAAGTAGAAATCATGAAACATGATGCATGCTTGACTGAAATAGACCCAATTTTATTGATTTTCTTGAAAATGAAATTAATGAAGAAGAGTTGTAGTGGTGTCATCATGTTGTTGTTGAATGAAAAAAAGATGAACATGCTGCTATATGAAACTAATAAAATATGTTGCTGCAAGTTGTTGTTGATTCCATAAAACCATATAGTCTTCATCAAAACCAAAATTCATGGTACAATTCTTACCATGTGAATGAATGTGTCAAATTCTAATGATGGAAAGAAATCATTGGATTATTGATCATTGATGAAAATCATTAACCAATGGAGACAACTCACCGATAATGTAAATGAGTGTCAAGGTATCTGAGTGCATCTTGATAGGGACGAATGAATGTGTGAAAGTCGAGTCACCTGCAATATCTGACAATCAAGAGACATTGTTGTATTCCCATTGTTGTCAACGAGGAAGCTTGTTATTGATGTATGTAAGTTCCAAGGCACTCCAAATAATCTCTGATCTTGGCCCCATATAAGGTGTTGAAGTGGATGGGACAAGATTCGTTGGAAGGTGGGCCTTAAGGAATCCCACATTAGCCAACTCAAGCATAGAACCAAAAATGATTTGAATAACCATAATAAAAGATTGAAATCATCATGAAATTGCAAAACTTATTGTGAAATTTGCTCGCCAGTTTCCTGGTTTTCAAGAAAACCTCATGTCCAATTGCGATAGTAAACTAATTTTCACAATAGGACTTATTTTTCTCTTTACTTTTGTTTTTTTAATATATGTCATACTCTACTTGAAAAAGAACTTTCGTTCAAGTATATGAATACTTCCAATGGAACCATGTGCGTAGCAAGATGATAGATAACATCATATACATGTTTGAAAGATATGCTTTGATATATACTAGCATATGAGAGATCAACTGCCTTGATTGAGATGATGTCGAAAAATATTGAAGAATTGAGCATTGGGATCCAATGACTATCTTGAACCAAGATTCAATGTAATCTTGTCTTCCTTGGCTTCCTACTATCATGCCATACAAGTCTTCAGAGATGTGATCCCCGTTCATAGAATTTGGTTATAGGCATGCAAGAAACTCTTCAATCTCAGGTTCCAATGGTTTCTCTCCATCATATGTGGTCCATGACTCTTTAGTCTTCTCTAGATCTTCTTTTGGATGTTGTTCTTCAATGATAGTTGGACAATATTTTTGCAATACCTCGACATTGTAAGTCGATTGATGTATTTTATTATTGGGGATTTGAAATGGTTGTGCAAGTAGTTGAGTGGAAATGGATCTTTGGGGTTCTTGTGTCAGAGGTAATGGGAAAGGTTGAATTGAGGTCAACTAAGGGTGAAACTGATGTTATGGTGGAGGTGAATGGTATGGAGCATTGAGATTGGTATTGAGGATAGTGAAGAAAATATTGAGGATATGATGGATTTCTTTTGTAAGGCCCTTGCCAACTTTGTTGCCAAGATTAGTTTTGAGGTTGGGATTGAGATGGCTAAGGTTGCCAAGGTAAGGGTGTTTGCCAATTACTTTTAGGTTGTTGTGCATAACCCTGAAATTGTGAATTAAGATCTTGCATCGTACTAGGTTGATGAGGTTTCCATGGTCTTCTTGGAGTTACACAATAGGATTGTTACATTGTTTGATTTTCTCCCTGGAAAACTACCTTTAACCCTGGTAATGATGGGAAATCATTAGTAGTATGTGATCATGCATAGATTTCACAGATTTTAATGTTATGAAGTGGACATTCATGCAAAGCATGTTTCTTTCTACATTTAGGGAAAAATATAAATGAAGCACGAATCTCAAGTTTTTGCTTGTTTTGCATTCTTAGCATATCAATTTGTTCATTTAAATTACCAAGAATGTCTAGCAAATTGTTAAGTTTAGTTTGAATTAACAATCCTGATGTCGATTTACTTACTCTTGCCATAACTGGATCCTGAGGGGATCTTCCGTACTTTGCTTTTCCTCTTGATATGTCCTTGCACAATTCATAAATCTCTTGAAATGACAACTAAGAGACATCTCCTTTGTCAACTAGGTTAAGAAGATCAATCCATTCATCCCTTATAGCATTTAGTCGAAGAGTTTTTAATGTGTTTGATCCTAAATTATGCAATTTCGATCTTTTGATATTATAAGTAAATCTCTCCACTAAATATTCTAGGCTTTCATCCTAATTTTGGTTCATATTAAAGACTTCATTGTAAGGTCACGATGTATGCAATAATATTTATATTTTCCCAAAAATACTCTTTTCATATCATCCCATGCCCTTATAGAATTTGTTCCTAAATTCACAAACCATCTAAGAGCTCTATCCTTTAATGTTGCTGGAAACAATTTATTTTTTGAATGTGTACTGTGTAATCATAAGATCTACAAAGTATTTCAAATTAGGAAAGAAACGTTTTTGGGTCTTCGGAACTCATACCTTTGAAGTTAGGAAGTACGGATCATAGGAGAAATATCACATTCTAAAAATAAAACACCTCATGTTGATATTTCAAAGCATGCCCAACAGAAACTCTATGTGAGTGAAGCAACTCACTCATGAATTCCTTATGCACATCATACAAATACAAATGGATGTTCAAAATGGAACATCAATGCTTCAACCATCGAATTCCATGTCAAGTTCAACAACATCTTGAACTTCAAATCAAAGTATCCAAGGGTTTTCATTTTCATAACATTTTCCAATAGCTTTGCAATATGGAATTTCATTCCCAAATTCCAGAAATTGAATCATCATTCCATGATACATTATTTCGGGCTTCATAAGCCATATCCCTCTGATTAGATCATCATATGTATATCACCTATCACAAGTAGATCATCAAGGTATAAGTTCAAAACCATAATAAGTATCAAAGCCATTCCTTGGAACTCATCATTCTGACTTCATCAGATAATTGTAAAATCTAGACTATCTGGATTGCAATTCTCTAAGCATAATGCCAACATAATCATCCTTACATAACTCAATGTTGTACTATCAACAAAAAATTCAACTCATTGAAGTTTAGAAGCTAGACCATGACCATTATCAAAGTCATCATTATCATAGTATTAATACTTTCAACTAGGAGATAGTTGTAGCTCATATCAAATCATGCCAACAGGGCATGCATTATCAATTCAAACTTTATCAATCCATTCTCATAAGCATAATATAAGTCATCTTGTCACTAGGTGCAAATGCATACATCAAGGATGATTCATGCAGGTTCCAGTTTTCATGCCAAATCACAACTATCATTATTTCAAATTTTGTGCTAAGAATAAGGAGGCCAAGTTATCATGCCCACATAGTATCGATATCAGGGCAAATCAACAATCATCAAATCAGATTACAAGACATTAGGTCCAGTCCAAATTCTATCAAAGAGAGCACATCTCAATCTTCGATTCAAATTTATTGTCAAGCATCATGACAAAACACTTTTCATATATACCAGTAATGCCAAATCATGTCAACCTCTTGCAGCATAGATATAGCGACATATCTATTTGTATGTCTCGATCACCTGCAAACACAAGCTCAGTCTGCATATTCATGTTATGGAAAACATTCAACATTTTATTATTAGCATATCTTGTTTTTATTTGCAATACATATTTGGTCCTGATATCTTTCAGATGACCATTTGATTTCAAGCACAATACTTCATTATATGATAACAAATTTAACTCAAAAGCTTTAGAAATTAGTTAACAGTGGTAGAATATGTCAGGGACATCATCATTCAAAGTTTAGAAAACTTTAGAAAGCTTTAGATGATGGTCAACAACAATCAAACCTTTGGTCACTCTCTTCTGGTTAGCATGGGAGCGACATTAGCTGCTTGGACGATGTCTAGGCCTTAGCATTAGTGTGATCGGGGAAGAGATCTCCTAGATCTATTACTGCGACCAGATCATAAACCCTAATTTTTGTATGGTCTTCAGATCTAAGGTCCTGTTGCAGATCAATATTGTTAGATGCACTTAAGGCATACATCAACAACATAGAATACAAATAGTGATAAGGGTAAGAATATTGAAAAGTGATTCTCCCTCTGATTGACGATCTGCATAATTCATCTTCATTCACGCAAGAAGCTTGTCATGACTTGAGTCATGCAACAACAGATATGTTAGATCATAAACATATGGCTATCAACATCATGACATCAATATTTCATCAAAGGTTTAGACTCAAAGCAACAGATAGATGCAACATCATATCTGAAAGATTATGAACATAGTAACATTTGTTTTCAAGTCACTCCATCAAGTTATTGCATCCAGTTTAGCCATATGCCATCAAGACAAGACCATATGTAGTAAGAGATATGGAATATCAATCTTACACTTATACTTCTCATATCAAAGTTACCATGCTCTTCATGACCAATGAGATCAAATTAGGTCAAACAACAATAGTGTCAATCACTCTTTCCATATGCTTTCATCATGCTTAACACAACCATTACCAACATACTCATGTATAGGAGTTAATGAACTATCCTTCTATATGAAGTCCATCATGCCAAGTATCATTTAGAGCCAAGGTGCTAGACTTCTTAATAGGATCAAGATATACAACAAATATATCATAGATGTTAGCTAAACATAAAGTGTATCAATGTATCAACATTAGATAGCCTCATAGAATTCAACAAGATCAAAGTGTTCAATAACAAGTGTATATTTTCATCATAGGAAACATAGATCCAAGTCACTTTGATATGCATGTATGAGCCAATAAAGAAAGAAGCATTCTCATCCAACCTTAGGGCTTACCAAGCCAATAGTTGAGACACAACATACCATGCATACCTTGTAGTATTCAAATACCTGAGCATCTACTCATTAGTCATAGGCTACTTGAAGTACGTTTTCATATTTGCATCAAGTACCTCTTTACCTCTTTCCGGATCTTCATCTCAAAAGGATCCTCAAGAAGGACCTAGTTATCACATCTCATCATGGGGGTTAGAAACATCCATATACTCAAATACATATGTAACAATAAACATAATCATCAAATCTATAAGTAAGAAGCATCATAAGTCAAGAAATAATTATCTTCAATGAGAGGTGATCCTCTCCCTCTTGAGCCAATCTTCAAGAGCCATTAATGTGCATGGTCCATATACCAATGTTTCCTTCAAGTATCCAACCAGATCTACTAAGGATTATCCCATCTAGGACTTCATCAAATCTTCAACGAGTGCTTAAGCATCTTCACATATATCATGCTAGATTTTCCTACTTCAAATCTCAAGACTTTGCCATCAAAACCTAATAATCTCCACCATCCTCTTCTTTATTCCATCAATGGTGTCATCCTCGAGGTGATCTCCATTGCTTTTCTTCAGCCTTGCTCTGATACCATGTTAATTTTCCTTAAGTCAACATTGTTCTTTACTATGATAGTTGCATTTCACCATTAATACTTTAATTTCACCCCATATCTTCTTTTCATTATTCAGATCTACACTATTATACATCAATATGTGCAATAACATAGAAAGAAAAAACATCACAATCATCATCAATGCAATGAAACATAAAAGGAATAGTAGAAGAAAGCATGCACACATATAGAGACATCGGAATTGGTCCGTGACCAAGGAAAAACTCACTATGGGGAAAACCCTTGCAAATATTCTACTTCTTCTTAGATCATCATAATAAGCTATAAGAGTGAGTACAATGAGTCCAATACATATGATTAGCAGTAGGTAACAATAAGACAGATCTACAAATCTACAGATCTGTCATAACAACAGAGAAACTCAGACTCACCGATCTGCAGCAGAGAAACCCAAATACAAAGATCACTGATGCCGAGATGCTAAAATCCCAGATATGAACTAGGTCACTCTCATTAGTATTATCTGTGAGTGAAAAGAAACTTGAAGGTCACACTCATGAAGACATTATCCGAGCGACTGTAACAACAAAGTCACTCCCAGGAGGTCTTTGTGATTGCAACTATGGCCCTCAATAGAGAGGAACCAAAGTCGCTTTCTTTCTGGGCTGTCTGAGCGACCAAAAAGTCAAATTTGCACCCTCGTAGTGCTATATGAGCAACTGAACTGGCAAAGTCACTCCCTGGGCTACCTTAAGCCAGTGACTAGGGACCAGAACCTTCTGATTTGTCTCTAAACCTGAAGTCGCTCCCTTTGAACTACCTCCCAACGGCTAGAGGGTCAAAGTCACTCTATTACCCACTCTATGCTTGCAAATGAGGATGAAAAACCTCATATCTATTCCAGTGACGGAGATATAGAAAACCCTAACTGAGAGCAAACCTTTTGCATGTGATCTTGGGCCCAATGAGGACTTTCGTCGCTGAACATGTGTGAGCCAAAACAAAGTAGAAGAATAGAAACATAACTTGAGTGTGTGTCCAAATGAGCTCGAGGTTGCTTCATTTTATAGGTTGTATTGAGGGTTTACTTGGGTTTAAGAATGACCCAAACAGTTACCCAAGTGGTTAGGGTCAACCCATTCCATAATACATGTGAATAAAATAATTCAGAACTCAACTTCAACTTAACCAAATTGGGTGATCTTTAGGTCAATTTTGGTCCTCTCGGAAAGAGGAATATAATCAAATCATTATCTCAATCATTTGAGTTTTCCAAGGTGGAATTTGACCGTAGTTTTAAAAATCAATAGGTCAAAGGTTGAGGGTGTTGAAAAATGTATAGCTAGGTTCAATCTTCATAAATATGAAATGTACTTTTTGATTCTTGTGCATTGTAAAATGAAAGAAAAAATATTGTTATTATTTTTTAGCATAGTTTTCATGCTCAAGGTCTTTTATTTTAGAGGTAAATCACCCATTGAGTGCTTCTAGGGTTTTTCTTAAGCCAAGAAGTTAAAAGAGTCATTGTCATATGTTGAAGACCCCATCAGGAACATTGTAACTTGTAAAACGAATTATTTTTGTATTTAAAATTGTCAAAATACCCTTCAAGTCCAAGTTGGATTGCTAGCTAAGAAGTAGACCTATTTTGAGGATCTTCGTCCACCTTGGAAGCCTTTATATAGGAGGGAACTCGACTTCCTAGTGGTACAATTCATTATTTCATCAAGCAAGCGAAGAAGAAGAAAGAGGCCAATGAAGAAGGAGAAGGAGAAGGACCAAGTGTTTGGGTTATTTTCTCTCTCTCTCTATTTTCACACATGTGAAGAAAGAAAGTTAGGGTTTTCGTTGTTGGTTTATGGTTTTGTTGTTGCAAGATCAAACTTGGAAAAGGAGCAAGAATAAGGTCAAATTAGGTCATCTTCATGTGCTGAAAGAAGGATAAAATCAAGCGAAGGTCTGAAGAATCTTTGGAAGCCCTAAATAAGCTCACACATATGGAAGTTGCTACTATTGGTAGGGCCAAACATTTCATACCTATAATAGAGAGTAAAATTTGGTTGTTGGGGTCGAAGTTGTGCTGCTCGAGCATAGAAGGTGCCAAGATGATTGGGATCCATGAAGGAAGGCTTTACATATTAATAACTCCCCTCGCTCAAGCATTGGTTCACATTAAAGTATGCCCATGTGAAATTTTGCATATAAGATTTTATCGTCTTCACTAAAAAATCTTACCAACTCTAAACATGATTGTAAATGGCATCCCCAAACTCAAGGAAGATCATGAAGGAGTATGCAAGGGATGTGCATTAGGAGAAAACACCAAGAGACCATTTGAAAGAAGTGCTTCAAGGTCAAAATAAATTATGGATCTCATTCATTCTGATGTGTGTGGTCCCATGAATCAAAGTATCTTGGAGTTCATATATATTATGTAACATTCATTCATGACCATTCAAGGAAAACTTGGGTTTATTTGATGAAATCCAATGATGAAGTATTCAACAAATATCAAGAATTCAAAGCTAAAGTAGAAAACCTTACAAAAATAAGGATAAAGGTATTAAGATCTGACAATGGACGAGAATACACTTCAAAAAAACTCATAATATTTCTATAAGGAGTTGGGATTAAGAGGGAGTTGATAGTCCCATACAATCTCGAAAGAAAACAGAGTTGTGAAACAAAAGAATCGATCCATTGAAGAAAGTGTGAAAGCCATGCTACATGATCAAGTTTTCCAAAAATTTTGTGGGGTGAAGCAACTAAGACTGCTGTATACATTTAAAATCAAAGTCCCCACAAGTCTCTAGATAACATGAATCCAAAAGAAATATTCACTAGGAAGAAACCAAGTGTGGACCATCTTCAAATTTTTGGTTGTCTTATTTATATTCATATTCTAAAAGACAAGAGAATGAAATTGGATCCTTCAGGCATGAAAGGAACATTTGTTGGCTAGAGTAATACTTCAAAGGAATACAAGATCTACATAAAGGAAGGACATCGAATAGAATTTAGTCGAGATGTGATATTTAGTGAAAGTATTACATTCAAGAAATCAAAGGATCTCCCAATGGACTCTGATGATGAAGAAATTCCTATACTTGAAGAGGAAGGCATAAGGGAGGAAGAAGAACCAAATCATGAATATGAATGTCCTAGAAAACTAGTACAACTAGTGGTCATCCCCAAAACTAGAAAGAGATATAACTGGTTGAAGTCTACTCTACTATATGCAGAAGGACATGGAGTAGCCCAGGGCACGTTCAGGGAAAGTAAGAAGCCCAAAAGATACTATGGAGATGCAACATACATGAAAAAGTTGATAAAAGCATAATCATCCACCTTTGAAGAGGCTCTCAAACATCAAGAATGGGAGGATGTCATGAATGAAGAGTGCCAATCAATAATGAAAAATGTAGTTTGGGAGATTGTACCTAGGTCTGAAGACAAATTTGTGGTAACTTCCAAATGCCTCCATAATATTAAACATGCAACAAATGGAAGTATTGATAAGTATAAGGCAAGATTTGTGGCTAGAGGCTTCTCCCAACAAGAATGCATCATTATGAAGAGAAATTTACTAATATGACAAGGTATACAACTATATGTTCACTGGTCTCTTTGGAAACATTGATGGGATGAAACATTCATGAAATGGATGCCAAGACTGCATTCTTGAATGACATGATTGATGAAGAATTGTATATAGATAACCCCTTGGGATTTGAATTCAATAATAGAGAGACTTATGTTTGTAGGTTGAAGAAGGAAATATATGGCCTTAAGAAAGCACCAAGGGCATGGTATGCTAGGATGGATACATACCTACAAAGATTGGGCTTCATAAAGAGTTTTTTTGATATGAATATCTATATCAAGGTTGTGAAGAATGAGACTATAATAATTCTTTTATATGTGGATTATCTTCTCTTGACAAGTGTGGAAGGTTGAATCCAAGAATACAAGAAGAAACTAGTAGCATAATTCGACATGAAGGATATGGGGCTGATGCACTACTATCTAGGACTAGAATTTTGAGAACGACCTCATGAGATTTATCTAGTTTAAGGAAAGTATGTGATTGAGGTGTTGAAGAGGTTTTACTTGATGGATTGCAAACCTATGACAATACCCATGATCACAAACTTGAAAAGGATAAGGAGTTCATAATCGAGCCCATTGGATCCTACCAGGTATAAATAATTGATTAGCTCACTCATGTACTTGATGAATACTTGAGCATATATATGTTTTTCAGTGAACGTTCTCATTTAGTTCTAAGTTGAGCCAAAGCATGATCATTATATAGAAGCCAAGCACATACTGATATATTTGCAAGGTACAATCCACTACTGCCTGAAGTATGATAGGAGGAATGTTGCCCATTTGATTGGATATATAGATTTTGACCGGGGAGGAAGTGAGCAGGACGGAAGAAGCACTACAGGAGGATGTTTTAGTTTGGGATCCTCCATGGTCTCATGTATGATTAGAAAGAAAGAATTGGTTGTTTTGAGTAGTGTTGAGGCTGAATATATTACAACCATTGAAGTAATAAGAGAAGTTTTCTAGTTGAGGAAGTTTCTATCTGACTTATTTGAAGGACCAATGGGCCCTACAATGATACATTTTGAAAACACTAGTCGTATAAGGTTGTTTGAAGACCCAATATGTCATGGAAAGAAAAAACATATAAATTACAAGTATCACTACATTTGAAATCTGGTGTAGGATGGTGTGTTGCAGCTACGATATATCTCCATTGATGAACATGTAGCTGACATCTTAACAAAATATCTTCCTAATAATAATCTTGTGTATTTGAGGGACAATCTTGGATTAGTTGATATATCCTCCCAAGTTAAGAGGGAGAGATAGACACATCATTCTTCTTTTCACCTGGGAAGAAATAATGGAGGATTGGGTAATCATCTAACATCTGATGATGTAGGGCATCCAAGATAAGAGTAGTCGTAGAGGATTGATATTATTTAAGGACTCAAAATCCAAGATAAGAGTCCTTGAAGGTCATAACCTATGAAAATCTGGGTGGGGTATGTACCTTGAGAGACAATGATGAAGGTGTATATAAATCATTGGTCTCACCAACATTGTGCTTTGATGTTGTGGAGAGATGAGTTGTTAGTCAAAGGCCTTTCTATGTGAAAATGTTGGTTGTTATGATGCTAAACAGATGGGTTACCAATCCAACTCTTCTTATGATATCTTTTCATATTGAGAATGTCCATGTTTGTTTATGAATACCTCCCTAGTTAAGAGGGAGTGTTGAAAAATGTGCAACTAGGTCCAGTCTTCATAAATATGAAATGTGCTTTTTGATTCTTGAATATTGTAAAATGAAAGAAAAATTATTATTTTTATTATTGAGCATAGGTTTCATGCTCAAGGTCTTTTATTTTAGAGGTGAATCAAGCACCCATTGAGTTCTTCTAGGGTTTGTCCTAGGTCAAGAAGTCAAAAGAGTCATTGTCATATGTTTAAGACCCCATCAGAGACATTGTAACATGTGAAAATAATTATTTATGTATTTAAAAGTGTCAAAATACCCTTCAAGGCAAAGTCAGTCTACCAGTTAAGAAGTCAACCTATTTTGAGGATCTTCATCCACCTCGGAAGCTTATATATAGGAGGGAACTTGACCACCTAGTGACACAATTCATTCTCTCATCAAGCAAGCAAAGAAGAAGAAGAAAGGTGCTAGTGCAGAAGGAGAAGGAGAAGGATCAAGCATTTGGTGTAGCAATTCCTTGTAGATTCAAAAATGCAAATTGTAATATACTAAAAGAAATGACTTGAATCTACTCTACTCATCAACGGAAATAATAAATGATCAATGAAATCATGAAGCATAAAAGAGAAAGAATTCAATCACACATAATTTTTTTTTTTGGGGGAAAGCCACAACTAAAAACCTCTGCCATCTATATATTGCATTAATCCAAAAATATGATAAGGTTACAATGCTTTTCTCAAGCCAGAGCAACCTTTGCACTATCTCTATCTATCTCATTACTTCCTAGACAAGCTCAAGCAAATACTTAGCCAAGTCTGTTGCCTGCCAAGCTCCTATTTCCTTGCGTAATTTCCTTGGGAATTAGCCCATATTAATTGCGAAATTCCTGAATTATGAATTATGTAATCCTCAAAGGCCTTCCTACTAGTAGGAATTTGAGCTTTCCTACTTGATCTCCTGAGTGGTGGGGTGGTGGTTTCAAACCTTATTTGATCATCATTTAGTTTTTCTTTCTGCTGCTACTGCTACTGCTGTTGTTGATGTTGTTGCTGCTGTTGTTATTCATCCTTTGCCTTAGTTTGTTGTTGACCTTGATTGTTCTCTTATTCTTCTTCCTCAAAGTACAAAATGTCCCATCCATCATAGTGCTCATCAGGTTCTTCATTATCCTACTCATGGAATTTAATATCTCTACTAACAAAGATCTTGTGAGTAAAGGGATTAAATAATTTGTATGCTTTATATGACGAACAATACCTTATAAAAGTACATCTAATGGATTTTGAGTCTAATTTTCTTCTATATTCCTTTTGTATGTGGGCAAATTCTTTACATCCAAATATTCTTAAGTGTTTTACTACAGGCTTATATCCATATAATGATTCAAAAGGAGTTTTAGACTCAAGACTTTTTGTAGGACTCCTATTTCTCAAATAAACTGCAATATTCACTATTTTAGCCCAAAAACCATTCGAAAGATTCTTACCTTTCAGCATACTTCTAGCACATTCCACCAGAGTTTTGTTCTTTCTTTTTGTCACTCCATTCTGTTGTGGAATATGGGGTACTGTGAACCGCTGCAAAATTCCATGATGTTTACAATATCTGATAAGCTCATCTTTCTTGTATTCTCCCCTTTGATTAGAACGAAGAATTTTTATCTGTTTCCCTGTTTGTCTTTCAATCATATTTTTAAACTGCTTAAAGTATTTGAATGTATGACTCTTCTTACTTAAGAAATACACCCAAGAAAACTTCGTACAGTCATTAATAAACAGTAAGAAATACAGTGCACCTCCTAGTGATTTTGTCTGCATAGGACCACAAAGGTCTGTGTGCACTAACTCCAATATATCCCTTTGTTTATTTTCTACTCTAACAAGGAATTCTTCTCTATGCATTTTTCCTAAAGTACAGGCATCACAATCATTGTGTACTTGTTTTAGCATAGGAAGACCTCTTACCATTTCCTTCTTTTGTAATAACAGCAAATCATTATAGTTGATGTGGTTGAATCTATAATGCCAAAGCTCTTATGTAGTCAACCTTGCTGTTGTCAATGCTCGAACCGGTGCAGGTCTCACATCCAACTTGTACAGACCTCCTGTTCAAATCCCTATAGCAATTGTCTTCATGCCATCTCGCAGACCTTTAATGTAGCAGTTAGATTTTAAAAATTCAACTTTCAAATTTTGATTTGTAATCATAGATACAAAGATCAAGTTCTTTGTTATGCCAGGCATATACATCACATTATAAATTTCTTTGATATTACCATCAGGTAGAATAACAAAAACTTTCCCACGTCCTTTGATTTGATGACTTCTGTCATCACCTAGGTAAATCTGTGTGCCTTCATTGATCTCTTTAAAATCCTTCAGCCAGTGCTTATTCCCTGTCATGCATGTTGATGCTCCTGAATCTACATACCAGATGTCTGCATCAACATTTTCATCATGATCTGCCATGAACAATATTAAATTATGCACCTAATCACCATTCACGAGATGACCTGCATGTCTTTTTGGCTTCTACTATTCTTCATGATATTTCTTTTTCCTACACTCCTTGGCAATATGACCTAATTTTCCGCAATAAAAACATTTAGTTTCAGAGTATTTTTTATTCGGATGCATACCTTGGGTCAGATTTGGCCGTTTCTGTGAACTTGCTCCATTTTTCTTTTGTGGACCTCCTTTCCCTTTGTATAAGTTTTTCCTTGCCATCAATGCAAGATCGACACTCTGAGGCTTCAAAGTTGGTCTCCTCTCTTCTTCTTGCATCAGTATACCTATCAGCTCTTCAAAATGTGGGATCTTTTCTCTAGCATTTATCCCATTGATGAACATTTGATAATCATCAATGACACCATTCATTATAATGGTGACAAGATCTGTATCATCCATTGTATGACCAATGTCTGATAATTTGGTTTTTAGATCCTTAATCCTTGCTATGAATGAAGCAATTGTTTCATTCTCCTCCATCTTCATGGATAGGATCTTACTCTTGAGGAATAAAAGACGATTTGATTTCCTGATCTCGTATAATTCCTTCAGAATTCCCCAGATCTCGTTAGTTGACTTACCTTCTCTGATGTGCAATATAATGCAGTCTTTCACTGACATCTTTAACATTGTCTTTGCTCTACTTTCTCGTTTCTCCCAATCTAGGACTAATGTTGATCTAGCCGCAAGCCTCGGCTCATCCCCATTCATAATTGTCCAAGCACTCTACGCTTCTAACAGAGTCTGCATCTTGAACTTCCAATTTGCATAATTGGAACCATTCAGCTTGTTATGCTCATTCATGCATGCTTCAAAAATATTGTTATTCATCTTGGCGTTTTAGAAAAAAAAAAATAGACAGGTAAAAGATTACTGATCTTCAATGTTGTTTGATCTCGCAGCACACATGCAGATCACCATGGCTTTCTTCTCAATCTCGAGACAACCTTCTGTTATCAGCTACAGCCTTGTTCTTGGCTTCTCCACACAGCTTCTCTGACAACTACAACCTTGTTCTTGGCTTCCCCTCACAGCCACAACCTTGTTATTGGCTTCCACGATCGTCGCAGATATGCTTGTCTTTTCTGCGACATCGTCACAGTTGTACACGTGTTTCCTACAACAAAAAAGTTAAAAAATATGTGCGAAGGAGCTATAGTGCACTCGTCGCAGAGGTACACTCAAAACTAGCAACGATTTCGGAATCATCGCAGTTATCCACCTTACAACTGCGACGAACTCAGTTCAAAGAACCACCCACTAGCTAGTGTACAGGCTCCTCAGCCCTAACACTCTGATACCATGATAAAAATGGTAACGTTTGTATTAATAAAAATAAAACCCACTGGTCAACTCTATGCAAGAGAGTCTGAACCAGGAGAGTCTGGCTCTGCAGAACGCTCTACATTGTTCATCCACATTACACATTAAATAGAAAACATGGTTTTAGGGAAATTAGAACAACATCCTAAGAAATAGAAACTAATTACTATTCTCAGATTACGTGAACCAACTCTACCTATTCTAGTATATTCTCCATTATCTTCAACACTTCATGGATTAACCCAAGTACTGCGACAATATTTTGACATTTCACTGGGTGAAATAGGTTCTTGATTTTTGGCGTGATTTACGGTTTGTTGTGCCGTTTCATTTGTTTCAGTGTTCTTGAAGCGAATGGACCAACTCACTTCATGTTGACATGGCCAGAATAAGCGAGGAATCGTGGAGGTTTGATCGCTAGCTGTGTATGTGTAAGTTCACAAATGTTTATGCATTACACAATTTATTTGCGTGTACATATATGCATGAGGGTTTTCATGTCGAAGGTTTCAGTAATATGGCAATAAACGATTATTCGCATGTTGCCACACATCATATCATAGAATTGAGAAAACATTGTTTTAAATTTTCCAATATGTTGCCTCCCCACTACCTTTGCCCTCTATTCATTATGTACTTTATGGCATTATAAAATAGGAAACAAGACAAACGTGGTAAAAAATAAATACGTATACATAAAAAAAACAAGATTTATATGGGTTATATCATATATTTGTTATAGAAGAATAAAACCATGATTACAGTAAGCTCTATCATATCAGGAAACAGCGGTAACCAAGCTGTTGTAAGTTGATATGCTTAGAGAATTTAATTCTAACTTAGGTGTCTACTCGATCGTTTTGTTCACTTCAATTTCTCTCATGGTATGAGAGCTTAACCTGTGTGAGACTCCTTGAGAGTACAAAAATAGAAGATAAACTAGTTTGCCTAAGGCTCTCTCAGAAAGCAACAACGTGAACGAAGCAGAGAGAATAGGCGAGCAAACATAAAACCCTTTGACAGAGCAGAAAAAGTTCGAAGAAGTTGAATGCGAAGAAGAAAAAGA